>JARPMJ010001400.1:2500-20000 GCA_033366665.1 Phoxinus dragarum
CTTGAGTCTGATCACTTGAGTCTGGTCACATGGGTCTGATCACATGAGTCTGGTCACATGAGTCTGATCACATGGGTCTGATCACATGAGTCTGATCACATGAGTCTGATCACATGGGTCTGATCACATGAGTCTGATCACATGAGTCTGATCACATGGGTCTGATCACATGAGTCTGATCACATGGGTCTGATCACATGGGTCTGATCACATGGGTCTGATCACATGGGTCTGATCACATGAGTCTGATCACATGGGTCTGATCACATGGGTCTGATGACATAGGTCTGATCACATAAGTCTGATCACATGGGTCTGATCACATGAGTCTGATGACATGGGTCTGATAACGGGGGAATGAGTCTGATCACATGGGTCTGATCACATGAGTCTGATGACATGGGTCTGATCACATGCGTCTGATCACATGGGTCTGATGACATGGGTCTGATGACATGGGTCTGATCACATGAGTCTGATCACATGGGTCTGATCACATGAGTCTGATGACATGGGTCTGATCACATGAGTCTGATCACATGGGTCTGGTCACATGGGTCTGATCACATGAGTCTGATCACATGAGTCTGATCACATGAGCCTGGTCACATGAGTCTGATCACATGGGTCTGATCACATGAGTCTGATCACATGGGTCTGATCACATGAGTCTGATCACATGGGTCTGGTCACATGGGTCTGATCACATGAGTCTGATCACATGAGTCTGATCACATGAGTCTGATCACATGAGTCTGATCACATGGGTCTGATCACATGGGTCTGATCACATGCGTCTGGTCACATGAGTCTGATCACATGGGTCTGATCACAGGAGTCTGATCACATGAGTCTGATCACATGGGTCTGATCACATGGGTCTGATCACAGGAGTCTGATCACATGAGTCTGATCACATGGGTCTGATCACAGGAGTCTGATCACATGGGTCTGATCACAGGAGTCTGATCACATGGGTCTGATCACATGGGTCTGATCACATTAGTCTGATCACATGGGTCTGATCACATGAGTCTGATCACATGAGTCTGATCACATGGGTCTGATCACATGAGTCTGATCACATGAGTCTGATCACATGGGTCTGATCACATGAGTCTGATCACATGAGTCTGATCACATGGGTCTATATATATAGAAATATATATGGGAAAATGTTATTTTATTTTATTGATAAAACAATCTTTTCACACAAAATTAAAGCTGCGGTCCGTCTGATATAGATATAGAGGCATATGGCAATGAGTGTGATATTGCTCATATAAATATCCAAGTATATGATACAGCTTTTATCGCTTCTGTTTGTGTGCAGCACAAGTGGAGATATTTCAACTCTGTGTCCGATGAAGCCGTGAGCCACGCCGACTTCATGTCTGTGCTGAGCAATGTGGAGTACGTCATCATCAAAGCCTCGTACGGCTCAGGACTGCAGCAGAGCCGGTCAGTGTGTGTGTGTGTGTGTGTGTGTGTGTGTGTGTGTGTGTGTGTCTGTGCTGAGCAACGTGGAGTACGTCATCATCAAAGCCTCGTACGGCTCAGGACTGCAGCAGAGCCGGTGTGTGTGTGTGTGTGTGTGTGTGTGTGTGTGTGTGTGTGTGTGTGCTCAGCAACGTGGACGTCATCATCAAAGCCTCGTACGGCTCAGGACTGCAGCAGAGCCGGTCAATGTATGTGTGTGTGTGTGTGTGTGTGTGTGTGTGTGTGTGGACCCAAAGCCCTAAAATTATACAAAAAAAATGTTTTGTCCAGAAAGCTTATTATATTCCATTTTGATAATATTTCTACAAAAATGTTTTGGTTATTTTTATTTTATTTACCTTTTAAATTACTACATTTGATCAATACATAAGTAGATGAATGTTAATTTAGTAATTTAACCACATTCCTCAGTCTTTCAACTAAAATGCAAAATAACTCACAATTTCATGCAGAACCCTTTTAATTCAGCTCTAAATATCTTACACTGGGAGTCTTTGTCGACCTCTTGTGGAAACTCCCAGAACTCCCAGGAAGACAGAGTCAGTGTTTCTCTAATCTGTGCTTTCATGTTTGTCTCTCCAGGATCTCTAATATCTCGATGGAAGTGTCTCTGGATGCGGAAGACGTTCCCGAGGGCGGAGAAGTGGCTCGGCTGCTGGAGGCGTGCGAGTGTCCGCTGGGATACGCTGGACTCTCGTGTCAGGTCTGGGGAAACTCAAACACTCAAGTGTTTGGACATGTGTCTAACAGTTCCTGTCCTTTATCTGAATTTAGAAACTTAGAAAATTATTATATTATACATTTTATAATGTAATATACACATTTTAAAATATCTATATAAAATTAATATGAAAAAATATGACAATATAATATATAATTCAAAGTATATTATTTTATATTTATTCAATTTTTCCTTGTCTTTTATTATACAAAATTCTAAATATCAATATAAAATATTATATATATATATATAATAAGACAATGTAATATATATAAATGGTTACATAAATATACAATTATATTGCATTATTAGTTATATGTTACTTAGATTTCATACATTATATTGTATTATATTATGTATTATATTAAGACAATATAATATACAAAAAGTATTTTAATAAAAACAAATAAGTAATCAAAAAATATATTGAATTGTATTTAAATAGTAATTGATAGTATATTATTATATTATGTATATGCCATTTACATTTGATATATTATGTTGTCTTATATTATAAGACAATATAATATACAAAAAAATATATAAATAATATAAAAAATTAATAATTGATAATATAATATAATTTAATAATAAGGCAATATAATATATAAAATATAAATAAAGGCCCGTTCACACCAAGGACGATAACTACAACGATAATAATATAGTTCTAAAAATCGAAATATAATGATTTATGTCCACAGCACAACTAGTTATAACGACTTTCCAGCTGACGAACGATAAAAACATCGACAGCCAATCAGAATCCTGTGTAAAGATCGCAAGCATTTAAAGCGACAGACGACAAACTGCAGCGCTTATAATAAACAGTGATATTGATATAGTTATGGATATTGGTGTGGGCCTTATCTTGATGTTCCTGTAGATGTTGACCGAGACTCTCCCACATCTGCGCTTTTTACCCGTCAAACATTCATTACTTCAGTGAGATCATTGTTTCTGCATCATCACATCACCTTTCTCACTAACTGATTTTGTATATGCGTATTTCTGAAATGCATAACTGAGCCAGTCTCCTCTGATAATAACTGTGAACTGAAGCGTAACGAAGGCTGTGTGTTGCAGGAGTGTTCTCCGGGTTATTACCGGCAGGCCGTGTCTGAGCTCAACATGAAGGGCCGGAGCCGGCCGCTCGTTCGGCCCTGCGTCCCGTGCCGGTGCAACAACCACAGCGTGTCATGTGACCTGGAGACGGGCCAATGTCTGGTGAGCAAATCCACACCGATAACCCTGCGTATTCCACATCACACTGACAACTCGAGATGCTTAACTGACCGTGTGTTCAGGGCTGCCAGCACAACACCGCAGGAGAGCACTGTCACCTGTGCGCCGCAGGGCATTATGGGAAGGTTCAGGGCTCGGTCAGCGACTGCTCGCTGTGTGCCTGTCCACTGCGGGGTCAAAGGTGAGGTCACATGACACGACGGCTGTGTGTAGCCCATGGCAAACCAGTGGTTCTCAAACTTTTCTCGTCGCGCCCCCTTTAAACCTTTACAAAAATCTGCACTGAAAAACACCTGCACTAGTTTTAACTTTGTAATGCCATTATTTCATATTATAGTAAGAGAGAATAATAATACGTGTGTTTTGTGTGTTTAGCTTCAGCGTGACGTGTGTGTTTTGCGTGTGTTTAGCTTCAGCAGGACGTGTGTGTTAGAGGGCGCTGGAGATTTCCGCTGCGACCGCTGTGAGGAGGGATACGAGGGACGCTACTGTGAGAGGTGAGGTCATGTGACGTTACGGCACACACACACACACACACACACACACACAAACACTCGTACGCTAATGCTAGGGTTGGGATCCAATTCTGGAATCGAATACTTGAGGCCAGGAATCGGATCCTTGTTATAAAATTTACATTTTTGATTCTTCTTATCGATTCCTCTGTGTATTTCAATATGACTGTAAACCACTGAAGCGCGAGAGACTCAGTGCCGTATCTTGCACCCAGCGCAATTGACTTTGAACACCGACGCATGTATCATTCCTGTTCTGCACCCGCGCACAGCGGACTCTTCCCTCCACAGACGCACGTCGGTAAATTAGGGAATGAACTTGCGCTCGCGGGGGCGGTTCAGCGCAAAGAGGAGTGTGTTCCGGCGCAAAACTGCCCTGGTGATATTTTCCAGTTTTAGAAAGCAATTGCGCCACTGACCAGGAAAAAAAACAGTCTAAAGACAGCGGCGCGTTGCGCGTTAGTGATATGGTATTTTAAGGGCGCGTGCTTGGCCATAATGTTAACGCGCATCCACTTTGATTCTCTAATATAAACAGACGCAGCAGTTTTCATTTTTGCAAATCATACATTATTACAAGGAAAAATATTAACACACGAGGGAAATCATTGTTGTGTCCGTGAAGATGTGAAAAAGATCTATCTAGATTAAAAAAAAAAAAATCTAGATTAGGCTACACATTTACCCAAATTATACGCCTGTTTAACCGTAGCTGATTTGGGTGGGTTTCTCCATCATCCCCAATGTCACTTCTCTGTGTTTTACGGTCCTGACGAGAACATCGGTCTCCTCGGCTGTGAACCGCTCCTGGCGTGCGCCGGCAAAACCCGCCGTTATAATAGCAATCCGCCATGGAACAAGCGTGCCGGCTCTTAAAGGGAATGTGAGAGGACGCTCTGATTGGTTTATTTCACGTTACCACACCTATGAGTAACCAAACCACACCTATGAGTAATGAAGCGACTTCAGACCAACACATGTTAGATTTGCGTCGGGCGCAAGAGTCATTTATCCTGCCGGGAAAATAGCAACAGCACCGAGATCCGCCCACAGAGTTACTTGCGCTTTGACACTTGCGTTTCAGAGCGTTAAAATAGGGCCCTCAGTGTTCTGTGTTCATGTGTATCAGTGTATTAGATCTGTGCAGCTAACCGCTAACGCTCTCTCTGCGTCTCAGGTGTTCGGTGGGTTACCATGGCGACCCGTCGGAGCCGGGCGGCCGGTGTCTGGAGTGTTGGTGTAACGGGACCGGGTCGCTGCACGGTGTGTGTGACGGACACACGGGCCGGTGTGAGTGCAAGCCCGGGGTCAGAGGTCATCTGTGTGACCAGTGTGAGGAGAGACACGTGCTGGTCAGCGAGCAGTGTGTGTGTGAGTCTGCGTTACTTCTACAGATGGTTTCAATGCAGCTTCACCAAGGGAAACGGGAAAATAACAGTGTCGATGTTACAAACTTTATCAATTATTCAATTCAGTTCAGTGTTGATTCAGTTCAGTAACGGTGTCAATGTCTATATCAATTATGAAACAAATTCAATTTTAGTTGACTTGTTTTTCAGCTCAGTTCATTGTTAATTCAGTTCAGAGTTGATTCAGTTCAGTGTTTATTCAGTTCAGTTCAGAGTTGATTCAGTTCAGTGTTTATTCAGTTCAGAGTTGATTCAGTTCAGTGTTAATTCAGTTTAGTTGAATTCAGTGTAAATACATTTCAGTTGAGTTCAGTGCTGATTCAATTCAGTTTTATAATTGTTGCAGAATTCTTCAATTATGAAACAAATTCAATTTCAGTTGACTTGTTTTTCAGCTCACTTCAGTTCAGTGTTGATTTAGTTCAGACTTGATTCAGTTCAGTTCAGTGTTGATTCAGTTCAGTTTGGAGTTCATTCAGTTCAGTGTTGATTCAGTTCAGTTCAGTGTTGATTCAGTTCAGTTCAGTGTTGATTCAGTTCAGTTCAGTGTTGATTCAGTTCAGTTCAGTGTTGATTCAGTTCAGTTGAGTGTTGATTCAGTTGAGTTGAGTGTTGAGCTGAGCTGAGTTGAGCTGAGTTGAGCTGAGTTGAGCTGAGCTGAGTTGAGTTGAGTTGAGTTGAGTGTTGAGTTGAGCTGAGTGTTGAGCTGGGTGTTGAGTTGAGTGTTGAGTTGAGTGTTGAGTTGAGTTGAGTTGAGTTGAGTTGAGTTGAGTTGAGCTGAGTGTTGAGTTGAGTTGAGTGTTGAGTTGAGTGTTGAGTTGAGTTGAGTTGAGCTGAGTGTTGAGTTGAGTGTTGAGTTGAGTGTTGAGTTGAGTGTTGAGTTGAGTTGAGTGTTGAGTTGAGTTGAGTGTTCAGTTGAGTGTTGAGATGAGTGTTGAGCTGAGTGTTGAGTTGAGTTGAGTTGAGCTGAGTGTTGAGCTGAGTGTTGAGTTGAGTTGAGTGTTGAGTTGAGTGTTGAGTTGAGTTGAGTGTTGAGTTGAGTTGAGTTGAGTTGAGCTGAGTGTTGAGTTGAGCTGAGTGTTGAGTTGAGCTGAGTGTTGAGTTGAGTGTTGAGTTGAGTGTTGAGTTGAGTGTTGAGTTGAGCTGAGTGTTGAGTTGAGTTGAGTTGAGCTGAGTGTTGTGTTGAGTTAAGTGTTGAGTTGAGTTGAGTTGAGTTGAGTTGAGTGTTGAGTTGAGTTGAGTGTTGAGTTGAGTTGAGCTGAGTGTTGAGTTGAGTTGAGTGTTGAGTTGAGTGTTGAGTTGAGTTGAGCTGAGTGTTGAGTTGAGTGTAGAGTTGAGTTGAGTTGAGCTGAGTGTTGAGTTGAGTTGAGTTGAGTGTTGAGTTGAGTTGAGTGTTGAGTTGAGTGTTGAGTTGAGTTGAGCTGAGCTGAGTGTTGAGCTGAGTGTTGTGTTGAGTGTTGAGCTGAGTGTTGTGTTGAGTGTTGAGTTGAGTTGAGTTGAGTTGAGTGTTGAGTTGAGTGTTGAGTTGAGTTGAGTGTTGAGCTGAGTGTTGAGTTGAGTTGAGAGTGTTGAGTTGAGTGTTGAGTTGAGTTGAGTGTTGAGTTGAGTGTTGAGTTGAGCTGAGTGTTGAGTTGAGTTGAGTGTTGAGTTGAGTGTTGAGTTGAGTGTTGAGTTGAGTGTTGTGTTGAGTTGAGTGTTGAGTTGAGTGTTGAGTTGAGTTGAGTTGAGTTGAGTTGAGTTGAGTTGAGTGTTGAGTTGAGTGTTGAGTTGAGTTGAGTGTTGAGTTGAGCTGAGTGTTGAGCTGAGTGTTGAGTTGAGTGTTGAGTTGAGTTGAGTTGAGTTGAGTTGAGTGTTGAGTTGAGTTGAGTGTTGAGTTGAGTGTTGAGTTGAGTTGAGTTGAGTTGAGTTGAGTGTTGAGTTGAGTTGAGTGTTGAGTTGAGTGTTGAGTTTAGTTGAGTGTTGAGTTGAGTTGAGCTGAGCTGAGTGTTGAGTGTTGAGTTGAGTTGAGTGTTGAGTTGAGTGTTGAGTTGAGTTGAGCTGAGTGTTGAGCTGAGTGTTGAGTTGAGTGTTGAGTTGAGTTGAGTGTTGAGTTGAGTTGAGAGTTGAGTTAAGTGTTGAGTTTAGTTGAGTGTTGAGTTGAGTTGAGTTGAGTTGAGCTGAGTGTTGAGTTGAGTGTTGAGTTGAGTTGAGTGTTGAGTTGAGTGTTGAGTTGAGTGTTGAGTTGAGTGTTGAGTTTAGTTGAGTGTTGAGTTGAGTTGAGCTGAGTGTTGAGTTGAGTTGAGTGTTGAGTTGAGCTGAGTGTTGAGCTGAGTTGAGCTGAGTTGAGTGTTGAGTTGAGTGTTGAGTGTTGAGTTGAGCTGAGTGTTGAGCTGAGTGTTGAGCTGAGTGTTGAGTTGAGTTGAGTTGAGTTGAGCTGAGTTGAGTTGAGTGTTGAGTTGAGTGTTGAGTTGAGTGTTGAGTGTTGAGTGTTGAGTGTTGAGTGTTGAGTGTTGAGTGTTGAGTTGAGCTGAGTGTTGAGTTGAGCAGAGTGGAGTGGAGTTGAGTGTTGAGCTAAGCTGAGTGTTGAGCTGAGTTGAGTGTTGAGTTGAGTGTTGAGTGTTGAGTTGAGCTGAGTGTTGAGCTGAGTGTTGAGTTGAGTTGAGCTGAGTTGAGTTGAGTGTTGAGTTGAGTGTTGAGTGTTGAGTTGAGCTGAGTGTTGAGTTGAGTTGAGTGTTGAGTTGAGCTGAGTGTTGAGCTGAGTTGAGCTGAGTTGAGTGTTGAGTTGAGTGTTGAGTGTTGAGTGTTGAGTGTTGAGTGTTGAGTGTTGAGTTGAGCTGAGTGTTGAGCTGAGTGTTGAGTTGAGTTGAGCTGAGTTGAGTGTTGAGTTGAGTGTTGAGTGTTGAGTGTTGAGTTGAGCTGAGTGTTGAGCTGAGTGTTGAGTTGAGCAGAGTGGAGTGGAGTTGAGTTGAGTTGAGTTGAGTGTTGAGTTGAGTTGAGCTGAGTGTTGATTTGAGTTGAGTTGAGTTGAGTTGAGTGTTGAGTTGAGTGGAGTGGAGTTGAGTTGAGTTGAGTGTTGAGTTGAGTGTTGATTCAGTTGAGTGTTGAGTTGAGTGTTGAGTTGAGTTGAGTTGAGTGTTGAGTTGAGTTGAGTGTTGAGTTGAGCTGAGTGTTGAGTTGAGCTGAGTGTTGAGTTGAGTTGAGTGTTGAGTTGAGTTGAGTTGAGTGTTGATTCAGTTGAGTATTGAGTTGAGCTGAGTGTTGAGTTGAGCTGAGTGTTGAGTTGAGTGTTGAGTTGAGTGTTGAGTTGAGTGTTGAGTTGAGTGTTGAGTTGAGTGTTGATTCAGTTGAGTGTTGAGTTGAGTTGAGTGTTGAGTTGAGTGTTGAGTTGAGTGTTGATTCAGTTGAGTATTGAGTTGAGCTGAGTGTTGAGTTGAGCTGAGTGTTGAGTTGAGTTGAGTGTTGAGTTGAGTGTTGAGTTGAGTGTTGAGTTGAGTGTTGAGTTGAGTGTTGATTCAGTTGAGTGTTGATTCAGTTGAGTGTTGATTCAGTTGTGTGTTGAGTTGAGTGTTGATTCAGTTGAGTTGAGCTGAGTGTTGAGTTGAGTTGAGTTGAGCTGAGTGTTGAGCTGAGTATTGAGTTGAGTTGAGGGTTGAGTTGAGTTGAGCTGAGTGTTGAGTTGAGTGTTGAGTGTTGAGTGTTGAGTGTTGAGTGTTGAGTTGAGCTGAGTGTTGAGCTGAGTGTTGAGTTGAGCAGAGTGGAGTGGAGTTGAGTGTTGAGTTGAGTTGAGCTGAGTGTTGATTTGAGTTGAGCTGAGTTGAGTGTTGAGTTGAGTGGAGTGGAGTTGAGTTGAGTTGAGTTGAGTGTTGCGTTGAGTGTTGATTCAGTTGAGTGTTGAGTTGAGTGTTGAGTTGAGTTGAGTGTTGAGTTGAGTGTTGAGTTGAGCTGAGTGTTGAGTTGAGCTGAGTGTTGAGTTGAGTTGAGTGTTGAGTTGAGTTGAGTTGAGTTGAGTGTTGATTCAGTTGAGTATTGAGTTGAGCTGAGTGTTGAGTTGAGCTGAGTGTTGAGTTGAGTGTTGAGTTGAGTGTTGAGTTGAGTGTTGATTCAGTTGAGTGTTGAGTTGAGTTGAGTGTTGAGTTGAGTGTTGATTCAGTTGAGTATTGAGTTGAGCTGAGTGTTGAGTTGAGTGTTGAGTTGAGTGTTGAGTTGAGTGTTGAGTTGAGTGTTGAGTTGAGTGTTGAGTTGAGTGTTGATTCAGTTGAGTGTTGATTCAGTTGAGTGTTGATTCAGTTGAGTGTTGAGTTGAGTGTTGATTCAGTTGAGTGTTGAGTTGAGTTGAGCTGAGTGTTGAGTTGAGTTGAGTTGAGCTGAGTGTTGAGCTGAGTATTGAGTTGAGTTGAGGGTTGAGTTGAGTGTTGAGTTGAGCTGAGTGTTGAGTTGAGTTGAGTTGAGTTGAGTGTTGAGTTGAGTGTTGAGTTGAGTTGAGTTGAGTTGAGTTGAGTTGAGTTGAGTTGAGTGTTGAGTTCAGTTGAGTGTTGAGTTGAGTTGAGTTGAGTTGAGTGCTGAGTTGAGCTGAGTTGAGTTGAGCTGAGTTGAGTTGAGTTGAGTTGAGTTGAGTTGAGTTGAGTTGAGTTGAGTGTTGAGTTGAGTTGAGTTGAGTGTTGAGTTGAGCTGAGTTGAGTTGAGTTGAGTGTTGAGTTGAGTTGAGTTGAGTTGAATTGAGAGTTGAGTTGAGTGTTGAGTTGAGTTGAGTTGAGTGTTGAGTTGAGTTGAGTTGAGTGTTGAGTTGAGTGTTGAGTTGAGTTGAGTGTTGAGTTGAGTTGAGTTGAGTGTTGAGTTGAGTTGAGTTGAGTTGAGTTGAGTTGAGTTGAGTTGAGTGTTGAGTTGAGTTGAGTTGAGTTGAGTGTTGAGTTGAGCTGAGTTGAGTTGAGTTGAGTGTTGAGTTGAGTGTTGAGTTGAGCTGAGAGTTGAGTTGAGTTGAGTTG
Source organism: Phoxinus dragarum (assembly GCA_033366665.1). NCBI lineage: Eukaryota > Metazoa > Chordata > Actinopteri > Cypriniformes > Leuciscidae > Phoxinus > Phoxinus dragarum. Next base: position 12,852 of record JARPMJ010001400.1, read on the forward strand.
AGGGTTGAGTTGAGTGTTGAGTTGAGCTGAGAGTTGAGTTGAGTGTTGAGTGTTGAGTGTTGAGTTGAGTGTTGAGTTGAGTTGAGTGTTGAGTTGAGTTGAGTGTTGAGTTGAGTTGAGTTGAGTTGAGTTGAGTTGTGTTGAGTTGAGTTGAGTTGAGTTGAGTTGAGTTGAGTTGAGTGTGTTTGTTGCGGTGTCAGTGTGATGAGCAGCTTGTGTCTCTTCAGCGTGTGATGACGGATGCACAGGACTGCTGTTAGACGATCTGGACTCTTTAGACGGGTCAGTCGCGTCTCTAAACCTGTCGGGTGTCATCATCGCCCCCTACAGTCAGCTCATGACCCTCGAGAACCAGACCCGAGAGGTCAAGGTCAGTCACGTGACCCAGCCTGCACGCATCAACCATCACTCATGTAACACTGCATGCATGAATACTTCATATGTAAACCTCATTTCCAGAGTTTGATGTCGTGGGATCAGAGCCCAGATTATCATCTGACCGCAGGAGAGCGAAGCTTGAGACACCTGAGTGATGACATCACTGACCTGCAGCAACAGGTGCGCTCGCATCCTCCTCACGGTAACCATGGTGACGGGTGACTGATGCTGATGCTCAGTGTGTGTGTGTGTGTGTGTGTGTGTGCAGGCCCAGAGTGTGTTCGACGGCAGTGAAGCGGTGCTGCTGAACTCTGAGGAGAAACTCACGCTGGGCAAACAGTTGCTGGAGCTCATCAGTAACTCTCACGCTGCCATCCACGGTAACCAAATAAACATTATTATTTTATTTTATTTTATTTTGAAGAGTAATGCACCTAAACCAGGGTTATTATTACCTAAAATAAAACTATGAAACGCTGTGCTCACCACTGCTGGTCTGTGATTGGCTGCTGTGCTCACCGCTGCTGATCTGTGATTGGCTGCTGTGCTCACCGCTGCTGATCTGTGATTGGCTGCTGTGCTCACCGCTGCTGGTCTGTGATTGGCTGCTGTGCTCACCGCTGCTGATCTGTGATTGGCTGCTGTGCTCACCGCTGCTGGTCTGTGATTGGCTGCTGTGCTCACCGCTGCTAATATTTGATTGGCTGCTGTGCTCACCGCTGCTGGTCTGTGATTGGCTGCTGTGCTCACCGCTGCTGATCTGTGATTGGTCCAGGCCTGATGGAGCAGGTTCGTTCTGTGAACGTGACGCTGGACGATGATGTTGATGAAGTGAACGACACGTTCCTGATGGAGGAGATGAACACGACACTGGAGAAGATCAGGACCTTCAGTCTCACACACTGCAGTGCGACTGCGCAGCGCGAACTCAGGTACGACACACACACACACACACGTCTGCGCAAACACACACGCGTCTAACGTTAATGCGTTATGAACTAACAATGAGCATTTTTTAATCTTTGTAAATGTTAATTAATAATAATCCAGCTGTTCATTGTTTGTTCATGTTAGTTCACAGTGCATTAACTAATGCTAACAAATACAACCTTTGATTTTAATAAAGTATTAGTAAATGTTGAAATTAATATTAGCTAAGATTAATAAATACTGTAGACATATTGTTAAATTTTAGTTCATGTTTTTTAAGGTAGTTAACTAATGAACCTTATTGTGAAGTGTTTTCCAACGTTTCTAATGTAGTGTTGATTTAATTTGCACAGATTCTAAATCCTGTCCACATGCACTTTACATCTTTGAAAACTGAACATCCTATAGTTATCAGTATAATGTGTGTGTTCAGTTCTGCAGTGTCTGTTCTGCGGAGGGTTCAGGAGGAGATTAGACATCCGCTCGTACAGAACCGGTTCAGACTGGAGAACATCTCCTCAACACTGTCGAGATCCGAGCGGCAGATCCTGCAGATCCAGGAGATCATGAACACGAGCGAGAGCCGCAATAACCAGAGCCGGCGCTTGCTGGAGGAGATCCAGACCAACCGGAGCCAGCTCACGGTGAGCCTCCAGCAGAAACACAACACTGATAATAATCATAAATGTGTCTTGAGCATCACATCATCATATTACACTGATTTCTGGAGGATCATGTGACACTGAAGACTGGAGTAATGATGCTGAAAATACAGCTTTGATCACAGGAATAAATTATACTTTACTAGATATTCACATAGAGAACATTGCAATAATATTTCAAATTTTTAACTTTTTGTACTAGTTTTGATCAAATTGATGAGCAGAGAGACAATACAAAAATCTCTTTCTCCAGATCTCCAGCAACAATGTCAACAATCTGAACCAGGAAGTAGAAACACAAGTACAGGAAGCTCAAGACCTGCTGACTGATGCCCTCAATATAGCGGAAAACATGGACAACGGGACGGATGTAAGTGAAGTTTCTACCTCATATAACACATATACGGCACGGTGACTGTGATTATAACACATATACGGCACGGTTACTGTGATTATAACACATATACGGCACGGTTACTGTGATTATAACACATATACGGCACGGTTACTGTGATTATAACACATATACGGCACGGTTACTGTGATTATAACACATATACGGCACGGTTTACTGTGATTATAACACATATACGGCACGGTTACTGTGATTATAACACATATACGGCACGGTTACTGTGATTATAACACATATACGGCACGGTTACTGTGATTATAACACATATACGGCACGGTTACTGTGATTATAACACGTATACGGCACGGTGACTGTGATTTTAACACGTATACGGCACGGTGACTGTGATTATAACACATATACGGCACGGTTACTGTGATTATAACACATATACGGCACGGTTACTGTGATTATAACACATATACGGCACGGTGACTGTGATTATAACACATACGGCACGGTTACTGTGATTATAACACATATACGGCACGGTGACTGTGATTATAACACATATACGGCACGGTTACTGTGATTATAACACATATACGGCACGGTGACTGTGATTATAACACATATACGGCACGGTGACTGTGATTATAACACATATACGGCACGGTGACTGTGATTATAACACATATACGGCACGGTGACTGTGATTATAACACATATACGGCACGGTTACTGTGATTATAACACATATACGGCACGGTGACTGTGATTATAACACATATACGGCACGGTGACTGTGATTATAACACATATACGGCATGGTTACTGTGATTATAACACATATACGGCACGGTGACTGTGATTATAACACATATACGGCACGGTGACTGTGATTATAACACATATACGGCACGGTGACTGTTATTATAACACATATACGGCACGGTGACTGTGATTATAACACATATACGGCACGGTGACTGTTATTATAACACATATACGGCACGGTTACTGTGATTATAACACGTATACGGCACGGTGACTGTGATTATAACACATATACGGCACGGTTACTGTGATTATAACACATATACGGCACGGTGACTGTGATTATAACACATATACGGCACAGTGACTGTGATTATAACATATATACGGCACGGTTACTGTGATTATAACACGTATACGGCACGGTGACTGTTATTATAACACATATACGGCACGGTGACTGTGATTATAACACATATACGGCACGGTGACTGTGATTATAACACGTATACGGCACGGTGACTGTGATTATAACACATATACGGCACGGTGACTGTGATTATAACACATATACGGCACGGTGACTGTGATTATAACACATATACGGCACGGTGACTGTGATTATAACACGTATACGGCACGGTTACTGTGATTATAACACATATACGGCACGGTGACTGTTATTATAACACATATACGGCACGGTGACTGTGATTATAACATATATACGGCACGGTTACTGTGATTATAACACGTATACGGCACGGTGACTGTGATTATAACACATATACGGCACGGTTTACTGTGATTATAACACATATACGGCACGGTGACTGTGATTATAACACATATACGGCACGGTTACTGTGATTATAACACATATACGGCACGGTGACTGTTATTATAACACATATACGGCACGGTGACTGTGATTATAACACATATACGGCACGGTTACTGTGATTATAACACATATACGGCACGGTGACTGTTATTATAACACATATACGGCACGGTTACTGTGATTATAACACATATACGGCACGATGACTGTTATTATAACACATATACGGCACGGTTACTGTGATTATAACACATATACGGCACGGTTACTGTGATTATAACACATATACGGCACGATTACTGTGATTATAACACATATACGGCACGGTGACTGTTATTATAACACATATACGGCACGGTGACTGTTATTATAACACATATACGGCACGGTTACTGTTATTATAACACATATACGGCACGGTGACTGTTATTATAACACATATACGGCACGGTTACTGTGATTATAACACATATACGGCACGGTGACTGTGATTATAACACATATACGGCACGATTACTGTGATTATAACACATATACGGCACGGTGACTGTGATTATAACACATATACGGCACGGTGACTGTGATTATAACACATATACGGCACGGTTACTGTGATTATAACACATATACGGCACGGTGACTGTGATTATAACACATATACGGCACGGTGACTGTGATTATAACACGTATACGGCACGGTTTGTCGTTCCAGACTCTGGATGAGATGAAGAACCATCTGGAAGGCTGGAGTGTGAATCTCAGGAAGCATGTGGACACTTTAGTGATGGATTTGACCAAAAGAGACGCCCTACAGATGGTGTACCGGGCCGAGGATCACGCGCAAGCCCTCAGCAAACAGGCACAAGCCCTTAACAGGTGCGTCACGCGCTAAAAAATCCCACAAAACATATCATTTATATATTCGTGGTATTGTACATAACTCAATATCTTTCTTTTGTGCGGTCAGTTCTCTATCCGAGGTCAGATCTGCATCAGTAAACACAACCAGCGTCAGTCAGATCAACAGCAACATCAGAGAAAACACACAGCTGGCGGGAGATCTGGCTCACGCCGCCAATCACCAGCGCAAGCTCCGCCCTCAATCTGGTACGTCCACCAATCAAACCGTACAGGGAGGTTTCACAAATGAGCTACTAATTAATGAAATTGGATGTAACAGTAAGTAAATGCTAAAGTGTGTGGTCCGTGATGCTGATTGGCCTGTGTTCTGTCAGACGTCAGAGCTCTCGCTCACCGCGCGGGGGACGAGTGCGCTTCAGGCGAGCGGAGAGATTCTGCACGCCAGCCGAGCCCTGGAGAAACTCACTGAAGGTGAAGCACACTCACTAGCTAACGATACGATGAAGCACACTCACTAGCTAACGATACGATGAAGCACACTCACTAGCTGACGATACGATGAAGCACACCTCACTAGCTGACGATACGATGAAGCACACTCACTAGCTAACGATACGATGAAGCACACTCACTAGCTGACGATACGATGAAGCACACTCACTAGCTAACGATACGATGAAGCACACTCACTAGCTAACGATACGATGAAGCACACTCACTAGCTAACGATACGGTGAAGCACACTCACTAGCTAACGATACGATGAAGCACACTCACTAGCTAACGATACGATGAAGCACACTCACTAGCTAACGATACGATGAAGCACACTAACTAGCTAACGATACGATGAAGCAAACTAACTAGCTGACGATACGGTGAAATGACTGTAGACGTGAAGGAATGACTGCAGTATAAAGCTGTCGACTCACACACTGATGTGTTGGTATGTGTGTGTGTGTGTGTGTGTGTGTGTGTTCCAGGGCTGGTGTTTAAACGTCACTGAAGTAACTAGCAGGTTGAGTCGTGTTAGAGCGAATGTTCAGAACTTCACTAATCTGCTCCCAGAAGCCCTCAGTGTCCTGAGAAACCTGCCGAACGGTACGTGACACAGATCAGTGTGTGTGTGTGTGTGTGTGTGTGTGTGTGTGTAATCCCAGATGACAAAAATACGCATTGAAAACGTTTTGCCATTGTTATGAAAACGTTATTTCTGAGTGTTTTCAGAACTTTTACAAATATTTTTAAAAAGTTTTTTCTTGATTATGTGAACGTTAAGGGAACATTCCGTTGTATATTTCTTCAAACATTATGTGAATATTACTTTTGAATGTCCTCTGAACAAAAGTTCAATGAACGATGTATAAAAAAAACGTTTTGAGAACGTTATTAAAGACCAGAACACGTTGAATAATCGCTCTATTAACAATCCTGGAAGAGCGTTTGTTCATAAGTTTGAGAGAACCTTGTCTGGTGTATGGGATCTGCTCAGGCAGCAGAGAGGAGATCCTCGAGGCGAAGCTACAGGCAGAAGCGGTGAACGCCACTCTACAGAGAGCGCTGGAGCGCCTGGAGGATTACCGCGTAAAGCTGGACGAGTCGTTCTCTGCGGTCGAGTCGGTGAACACCAGCAGCCGGAGCAGCAGCCAGCTGATCAGAGACTCGCAGGAGACCGGTGAGGGATCGCTCTTCATGAGCACTCACGTACGGAATTACTCTCGGGCCAATAATAATGAACGTAACTTTTCAAGACACTAATGAAAATATAAATTGAAACTGAATTTACTTCTTCTTTTTTTTATCGCAGACACAATTTTTTCACTTCGATTTTCATACACTGCATGTTTCGCTAACTGTTTTTCATCTTTCTTTCGCTGATCTGAACTTACAAATGCGCTTCCAGAGTTTTCGTTTAGGCTTCTGAACTGTTCGTTTACGCTCCCTGAGTTTTCGTTCGCCATTCTGGCACTTATCTCTCGTGGGGGCGGGGCTAGCAGCAGTGTGTTCTCGTTGGCTTCTGAGTTTTTGATTGACAACTTCTTGACCTGGAAGTGAAGACGTCAGTATTCACTGATTCAGCAATTCATTTTTTTTTAGTTTCCAAGATATTTTGTTCAGTTTCAATTTATATTTTCATTAGTCTCTTGAAAAGTTACGTTCATTATTACTGGCACAAAAGTAATTCCATACTCATGAGCGTCTCTCTCTCTCTCTCTCTCTCTCTCTCTCTCTCTCTCTCTCACGCCCCCAGCCGGCGCTGCCTCCTCCCGACTGCACGAGGCTCACCTGAAGGCGGAGCGGCTGTTCGAGCGGCTGAAGCCTCTGCAGACTCTGGGAGAAAC
>JARPMJ010001400.1:25000-30000 GCA_033366665.1 Phoxinus dragarum
ACTGCAGTTCCTCCACTGGCCACTAGAGAGCGCTGCAGAAGAGACTCGGTCCCATAGACCCGCATGTTAAACTGCAGTTCCTCCTCTGGCCACTAGAGAGCGCTGCAGAAGAGACTCAGTCCCATAGACCCGCATGTTAAACTGCAGTTCCTCCTCTGGCCACTAGAGAGCGCTGCAGAAGAGACTCAGTCCCATAGACCCGCATGTTAAACTGCAGTTCCTCCTCTGGCCACTAGAGAGCGCTGCAGAAGAGACTCAGTCCCATAGACCCGCATGTTAAACTGCAGTTCCTCCACTGGCCACTAGAGAGCGCTGCAGAAGAGACTCGGTCCCATAGACCCGCATGTTAAACTGCAGTTCCTCCACTGGCCACTAGAGAGCGCTGCAGAAGTGAGTCAGTCCCATAGACCCGCATGTTAAACTGCAGTTCCTCCACTGGCCACTAGAGAGCGCTGCAGAAGAGACTCAGTCCCATAGACCCGCATGTTAAACTGCAGTTCCTCCTCTGGCCACTAGAGAGCGCTGCAGAAGAGACTCAGTCCCATAGACCCGCATGTTAAACTGCAGTTCCTCCACTGGCCACTAGAGAGCGCTGCAGAAGTGAGTCAGTCCCATAGACCCGCATGTTAAACTGCAGTTCCTCCACTGGCCACTAGAGAGCGCTGCAGAAGAGACTCAGTCCCATAGACCCGCATGTTAAACTGCAGTTCCTCCACTGGCCACTAGAGAGCGCTGCAGAAGAGACTCAGTCCCATAGACCCGCATGTTAAACTGCAGTTCCTCCACTGGCCACTAGAGAGCGCTGCAGAAGAGACTCGGTCCCATAGACCCGCATGTTAAACTGCAGTTCCTCCTCTGGCCACTAGAGAGCGCTGCAGAAGAGACTCGGTCCCATAGACCCGCATGTTAAACTGCAGTTCCTCCTCTGGCCACTAGAGAGCGCTGCAGAAGAGACTCAGTCCCATAGACCCGCATGTTAAACTGCAGTTCCTCCTCTGGCCACTAGAGAGCGCTGCAGAAGAGACTCAGTCCCATAGACCCGCATGTTAAACTGCAGTTCCTCCACTGGCCACTAGAGAGCGCTGCAGAAGAGACTCAGTCCCATAGACCCGCATGTTAAACTGCAGTTCCTCCACTGGCCACTAGAGAGCGCTGCAGAAGAGACTCAGTCCCATAGACCCGTATGTTAAACTGCAGTTCCTCCTCTGGCCACTAGAGAGCGCTGAAGAGACTCAGTCCCATAGACCCGCATGTTAAACTGCAGTTCCTCCACTGGCCACTAGAGAGCGCTGCAGAAGAGACTCGGTCCCATAGACCCGCATGTTAAACTGCACATGTAAAATAAACATGTTCACAGTCTCGTGCAGAAAGTGGCTTTAGTCTATAAAGCTGATCTTGCCCTTCATGACGACTGTGAGGGGAGTGAAGTTTTTTTATAATCATCCGTTTAAATTATATTAAGCCTTAAAGTTCTGCATAATTATGGGCCCACACTTGAGCGTCACCTCAGCTAATCCGCCTCGCTGCACGTCTGCGTTTATCCCTCACGTTTGTCCTCTGTGCTTGTAGAGAGACTTTCTATCCGTGGAGCTGGTGGAAGGGAAGGTTCACCTGACCTTTGAACTGGGCTCGGGCGCACTCACCATGACCTCGAACAGAACATACAACACCGGGTCCTGGTACAGAGTCGCCCTGCAGAGGAACAAGCGCAAAGGTGACGTTTATTCTCCATTCTCATTGATTAGTTGTTGACCCCTCATCCTTCCCCCGGTCATTTTGACTCTAAAAATATATTTATTTATTTTTTGCCACACTTGAACCATGAATACACACAAATTTTTTTTATTGATTCGAGGATTTTTGTGTTAAAAAAGTAACAAATCCGTCTCTCGCGGGTCAATTTGACCCCGTTAGGAATGAATGGAATACGAGGAATGCTCCAGTACACAGAGAGAAACCTAAAAATGCTCAGAATTCAAACTAAAAATGCTAAAACTTTACCAAAAGATAACATGTGTATGTGAAGTTTAGGACCCAGAGGAACAGCTCATTTGTCATGTATATTTTATAAGTCATGAAATATCATCTTATATTATTTATTTCTCCACAAGAGGTCGACAGAGACACACAATGTAAGATATTTAGAGCTGAATTAAAAGGGTTCTGCATGAAATTGTGTTATTTTGAATTAAAGTTGAAAGAATGTCAGGAATATGCTTAAAGTACTATTTATTTATTATTTATTGCTCAAATCTAGTCATTTAAAGGTAAATAAAATCAAAAATAACAAAAAGGAAGGATGTGAGGAAGGATGAGGTTATCATGAGACGGTCTGCTCTGTCCACAGGTCATCTTTCGGTGATGGCCGCCGATAACCCATCCGACAGAGAGGTCATGGAGGCGGAGTCACCGGGTTCGGCCTCTGACCTCAATCGCTCCGACCTCGACCCCATTTACATCGGTGGATTACCAGCCTCTCGACCAATCAGGTGAGACCAGCCTCTCAAGACTGCTGGAGTTCAATGTTTCAAATAATTCCTTTTTGGTCTTTAAATGCGACTCCTTTTTGAATCTTCGCAGGAGGCAGGTCGTCGCTCGCTCTTTTGTCGGGTGTATGAAGAACGTTGAAATCGCTCGTACAAACTTCGACCTGCTCAAAGAGGCGTACGGAGTGAAGAAAGGCTGCGTCCTCAAGGTACGGTTATTATAGTCACATAAAACTATTAGCCCTTTAGAACCGGACGTGTCGGCGCGACACAGATCAGCGAGCTGTGCTCATTGTACCGTAACTCTTCAACTCTTCAACCGTTTGCATTATCACAACCATTCCAATTGCCCCTGACAGTAGACAACATGCGCTTTTCGGCAATATACGGCTTATTACGGTCATTTCATGCTTTCCGTCGGCAAATGACAGCGGGCTTTCTGGCAGAGCGGGAAGGAAGGATTTGAACCGAGAGATACGATTGGATTGCATAAAATAATAAAAGAAACGGACAAATACACGGAGAAAGAAGTGGTAGACAGCAGAAGAGGGGATTGGGATGATTTTTAATGAAACTTGGGAGGCGGATGGCCGTTACTTTTTCACGTATCTCTACATGTGGTGTATGCATGTGTGTGTGTGTGTGTGCGTGCCTAACATGAATGGACGCATTTGTATGTGTGTGTGTATGAAAAAAGTGTCCTAAATGAAAACTGCAACCCAATGTCACAAAAAAGACTTGTATAGTTGTATTATACTTCATTTTCCAACTTTAAAGTGTTAGTTTCTTTCGTTCGTGATTTTTCTTTTTTTTTTCTTTTTAATAAAATTTGGAAAAAGTATTCTCGTTTTTTTTTTTTTTTTTTGTCTATTTAAATTCTATTTACAAACTCACCACATGCAATAATGGCCAATAACTGTAATTTTTTGAAAGCTAATCTTTTTCTGAAAAAGATGACACATTGCACATGAAGATAGCACATCAAAAAATCTAAATATGTGAATAACACCCATTTTAGCTTCAGGTTCTAAAGGGTTAAAAACTTTTTTTCAACGTTAAAGGAACACTCTGACTTTTTGGGACTTTAGCCTATTCTCCTTATCCCCCAGAGTTAGATAAGTCCACACACACCTTTTTCATCTCCGTGCGCGCTATAAGTCTGTTTGACGCACCCACCGCTAGCCTAGCTTAGCACAAAGACTGGATGTAAATGGTTGCAGCTAGCATACTAATCCAAATAAGTGACAAAATAACGCAAACATTTTCCTATTTACATGTTGTGATTTGTATAGTCACAGAGTGTACAAAAAACAAAGTCACATGAGACACAGACATATTTTAACTGTATTAAATACTGGGAACTATATTCTCTGAAGGCGAAGCACTGCTGCTTGGGCGGAGTGATAACCGCAGCGCCTGAGACGCGCCGCTGGTTTTGTTGACAGAAGAATTCTCGTATTTCATAGAGCCCTAAACATGGAAGGGTGATGATATCTTCTCTTAACTTTTTGGACCATTGTTTTGACGTGACACTCAACAAACCTCTCCAGTTCAGATATGTCATGTGTTCTAGCTCAAGCACACCTGGTGCCGCTAATGAAGCCCTTGATGAGCGAGAACACCTGTTCTGCAGATGTGTGCTGCTGTGAGGGACTCTGTTCAGGGGGTGATCATTTTGAGACTGCAGAAGTCAAGAAAAGTTGCATTTTCAGTTGAATTTGGGGAAACCACTTGAAACATTTGTTGTGTTGAGCTATTTCAATTACTTATGTTTGATTTGTTCATTGCAAACTGCTGAGAGTCTGTACATTTTGCCATTGGGGTTGAATATTTCGATTGCAACTGTATATATATATAAATTAGTTTTAGTTATTTATTAGTATTTCTTTAGTTGTGGAGATTTTAAAGGCATGTGTGCGTGTGTTTCCAGCCCATCCGCAGCGTGTCTGTGTTCGGCAGTGGGTTTCTGGAGATGCCCGGTGTTCTCCTGGGTCCCCACACCGAGATCATGAGCAGCTTCTCCAGCACACGGGACCACGGGATCATCCTGGCGGACTCAGCCGAAGCGCGGGACGCTCGCGCCGCCAGACGCCACAGGTTAGGACTCGACCCTCGCCTGTCAACCGGTCGGTCGTGACCAGGGTCGGGTATCGCTTTCATTTAAACGATTCCGATTTCGGTTCTGCTTATTGATTTAGATTCTTATCGATTCCTAATTTCGATTAAAAAAATAAATAAAATTAGCAATCGCAACAAATAGACACAACTGAACACATATACGAAAGAAATAAACAGTCTTTTAAGATTTTCAGGTATTCAGGTGCAGAAACTGTAATCAAATGTACAATAACACTGCACTTTATAATAAAATATACATTACAAATATAGTTACAAAAGTTATTCAGTCAAGAACGAGTCTTGTGTTGTAATTAGTGCTGTCACTTTAAGAGCCTCACGGATCCAATACACTGATACAAATGAACACAGAAAACTGAGTCTCTCGCGCTTCAATGG
>JARPMJ010001400.1:35000-65000 GCA_033366665.1 Phoxinus dragarum
AAGAAGCACAGAATGTCCCGTGTTAAACCGAGGTGTGTGTGTGTGTGTGTGTCTGTGTGTGTGTGTGTGTGTGTGTGTGTGTGTGGTTCTGCAGGTCACACACAGTCTGACGGCGTGTCTTCAGGACGTGACTCTGAACGGTGTGCGTTTGGACCTGAACGGGCCACTGGTGGCCGATGGGACGGGCTCCTGTTTTAAAGGCGCTCAGGACGGGACGTTCTTCAGCGGCGGCGGATACGCAGCTTTCAGTGAGCAGAACCTCCTCTAGAACTCTCTCACACACATCTCAGAGAACAGAACCTCCTCTAGAACTCTCTCACACACATCTCAGAGAACAGAACCTCCTCTAGAACTCTCTCACACACATCTCAGAGAACAGAACCTCCTCTAGAACTCTCTCACACAGATCTCAGAGAGCAAACCTCCTCTAGAACTCTCTCACACATCTCAGAGAACAGAACCTCCTCTAGAACTCTCTCACACACATCTCAGAGAACAGAACCTCCTCTAGAACTCTCTCACACACATCTCAGAGAGCAGAACCTCCTCTAGAACTCTCTCACACATCTCAGAACAGAACCTCCTCTAGAACTCTCTCACACACATCTCAGAGAACAGAACCTCCTCTAGAACTCTCTCACACAGATCTCAGAGAGCAGAACCTCCTCTAGAACTCTCTCACACACATCTCAGAGCAGAACCTCCTCTAGAACTCTCACACACATCTCAGAGAGCAGAACCTCCTCTAGAACTCTCTCACACACATCTCAGAGAACAGAACCTCCTCTAGAACTCTCTCACACACATCTCAGAGAGCAGAACCTCCTCTAGAACTCTCTCACACACATCTCAGAGCAGAACCTCCTCTAGAACTCTCTCACACAACATCTCAGAGAGCAGAACCTCCTCTAGAACTCTCTCACACAGATCTCAGAGAGCAGAACCTTCTCTAGAACTCTCTCTCACACATCTCAGAGAACAGAACCTCCTCTAGAACTCTCTCACACACATCTCAGAGAGCAGAACCTCCTCTAGAACTCTCTCACACACATCTCAGAGAACAGAACCTCCTCTAGAACTCTCTCACACACATCTCAGAGAACAGAACCTCCTCTAGAACTCTCTCAACACACATCTCAGAGAGCAGAACCTCCTCTAGAACTCTCTCTCACACACATCTCAGCAGAACCTCCTCTAGAACTCTCTCACACACATCTCAGAGAACAGAACCTCCTCTAGAACTCTCTCACACACATCTCAGAGAACAGAACCTCCTCTAGAACTCTCTCACACACATCTCAGAGAACAGAACCTCCTCTAGAACTCTCTCACACAGATCTCAGAGAGCAGAACCTCCTCTAGAACTCTCTCACACAGATCTCAGAGAGCAGAACCTCCTCTAGAACTCTCTCACACATCTCAGAGAACAGAACCTCCTCTAGAACTCTCTCACACACATCTCAGAGAACAGAACCTCCTCTAGAACTCTCTCACACAGATCTCAGAGAGCAGAACCTCCTCTAGAACTCTCTCACACACATCTCAGAGAACAGAACCTCCTCTAGAACTCTCTCACACAGATCTCAGAGAGCAGAACCTCCTCTAGAACTCTCTCACACATCTCAGAGAACAGAACCTCCTCTAGAACTCTCTCACACACATCTCAGAGAACAGAACCTTCTCTAGAACTCTCTCACACACATCTCAGAGAGCAGAACCTCCTCTAGAACTCTCTCACACACATCTCAGAGAGCAGAACCTTCTCTAGAACTCTCTCACACACATCTCAGAGAACAGAACCTCCTCTAGAACTCTCTCACACACATCTCAGAGAACAGAACCTTCTCTAGAACTCTCTCACACACATCTCAGAGAACAGAACCTCCTCTAGAACTCTCTCACACACATCTCAGAGAACAGAACCTCCTCTAGAACTCTCTCACACACATCTCAGAGCACAGAACCTCCTCTAGAACTCTCTCACACACATCTCAGAGAGCAGAACCTCCTCTAGAACTCTCTCACACACATCTCAGAGAGCAGAACCTCCTCTAGAACTCTCTCACTACAGATCTCAGAGAGCAGAACCTCCTCTAGAACTCTCTCTCACACATCTCAGAGAACAGAACCTCCTCTAGAACTCTCTCACACACATCTCAGAGAACAGAACCTTCTCTAGAACTCTCTCACACACATCTCAGAGAACAGAACCTCCTCTAGAACTCTCTCACACACATCTCAGAGAGCAGAACCTTCTCTAGAACTCTCTCACACACATCTCAGAGAACAGAACCTCCTCTAGAACTCTCTCACACAGATCTCAGAGAGCAGAAACCTCCTCTAGAACTCTCTCACACATCTCAGAGAACAGAACCTCCTCTAGAACTCTCTCACACACATCTCAGAGAACAGAACCTCCTCTAGAACTCTCTCACACACATCTCAGAGAACAGAACCTCCTCTAGAAACTCTCTCACACACATCTCAGAGAACAGAACCTCCTCTAGAACTCTCTCACACACATCTCAGAGAACAGAACCTCCTCTAGAACTCTCTCACACACATCTCAGAGAACAGAACCTCCTCTAGAACTCTCTCACACACATCTCAGAGAACAGAACCTCCTCTAGAACTCTCTCACACAGATCTCAGAGAACAGAACCTCCTCTAGAACTCTCTCACACACATCTCAGAGAGCAGAATCAACTTTTTGTCATAATTTCAGTGTTGTCATAAATTTGTTTGTTTTGGTGCTAGTGTTGTAGTGTCCTGCCCTGATTGAGTGTGTGTGCTCCTGCAGTGAAGGAGGGCTATAACGTGGGCTCGGACGTGACGGTGAGTCTGGGACTTCCGATCCACGGCTCCTGACGGGATTCTGTTGGGAATCAGCAGCACGAAAGTTGACGCCATCGGCCTGGAGCTGTTTAACGGACAGGTCAGCTACGGTTAGCCTCCAGTACGGTTAGCCTCCAGTACGGTTAGCCTCCAGTACGGTTAGCCTTCAGTACGGTTAGCCTTCCAGTACGGTTAGCCTCCAGTACGGTTAGCCTCCAGTACGGTTAGCTTCCAGTACGGTTAGCCTTCCAGAACGGTTAGCCTCCAGTACGGTTAGCCTCCAGTACGGTTAGCCTACAGTACGGTTAGCCTCCAGTACGGTTAGCCTTCAGTACGGTTAGCCTTCAGTACGGTTAGCCTCCAGTACGGTTAGCCTTCAGTACGGTTAGCCTTCCAGTACGGTTAGCCTCCAGTACGGTTAGCCTTCAGTACGGTTAGCCTCCAGTACGGTTACCCTCCAGTACGGTTAGCCTCCAGTGACCCGTGTTACGGTGCCCGTGACTGACTCTCGACCCATCGCAGGTGGTGTTCAGCGTAAATAACGGCGCGGGCCGGATCTCGGCGAGCAGCAGGAGCAGCGGTGAACATGTGTGACGGGCGCTGGCGGACCCTGGTGGCCAACAAGCAGAAGCACAGCTTGAGTCTGACCGTCGACGGCGTGACGGTGACCGTGGAGAACCCGTACTCATCATCCACATCGGCCGAGACCAAAACCCCATCTATGTGGGCGGACATCCAGGTACTGACTTCAGCATCGGCCCGTTTCTACGGGAACGGTCATGATTTTGACTATTTGTCATAATTAAAAAAAAATAATTGTAACTTTTTGTCATAATTATGACTTTCTATAATTATGACATTTATTCTAGTTATGACTTTCTATACTTATAATAACATGTCATAATTATGTCATGAATCATGATCTTGACTCTTTTTGAAATCTTTTTTATGTCATAATTATGACAAGTATGACTTAGTATGTCAAGATTTAGAATTTTTGTCATAATTTCAACTTTGTCATAATTTTGACTGTCATGATTTAGACTATTTATCATAATTTAGAATTTTTGTCATGATTTTTTCTTTTTTATGAGATATAATTATTGTTATTGATTAAATTCACTTTTCATTTTTCGTCAATATCGCACACACCCTAATAGGCTGTCCATCATGTGTCTGTGGTAAGGTCACAGTAGTTGTTGATGTTGACGGTGTGTGTGTGTGTGTGTGTGTGTGTGTGTGTGTGTGTGTCACAGCTGAGGTGAAGCAGAACTGTCTTCGCACCAGAGAGTCGTTCCGCGGTTGCATGAAGAACCTGCGCGTCTTCAAGGGTCACGTGACTGACGTCCTGGACTTCAGCGCCGCGTTCACACACACACAAGTGTTTCCTCATTCCTGCCCTGCATAAACCCATAATTCATCATGTTCTGAGAATAATCAGAGAGATTTGACCCTAAGTAACACTTAACAATAAGGTCAAATTTTTTTAACATTGCTTTTATTTTTGAACAGTAAAATTTGTGAAAATCAAATAGTTAATTTTGATGTTACTTCACAGTGCATCCATTTGATTTTAAAAACGTTTTAACATGTAAGAGTTTTGTTACGGTTTGGCAGATTTGATACTTGTTAATAAAATGCAACTGGTTTGTTAGTCGAGCGTGTCGCTTGTGTTACTGATGATGAAACCAGCATTCCTTCAGTATCGGGAACATTCCAGAGCGCTGATACGGACTCGGATCCAGACAAAGAGCTTTAGAGACACAAACTTATGCAACACTGACACACACTGATGAGGTTTCATGTGTTTTAATTGGATTAGTTTCATAATGACCTGTAGTTTCACCCAAATATACAGCAACTTCATTACATATTTAACATCATGATATGAAATCTATGATATGTGGCTACATCTTCTTCATAATACTCGCTGTGACTTCATGTTTGGCCGGCAGGTTATTCATATTTCCATGGCTTTGCTGTAAGACTATGATATGATAAAAAAACACCAAGCAAACACTGAACGCATCTTCCACAACTCAAATAAAATTTAGGATTCGATGCACAAATTCAGTTGGCAACGTCAAGAACGTGTTACTATAAAAAAAAAAGTGCACATTTCAGTACATCATACATAAAAAAACAGCTTTAAGATGAAAAAAACAAACATATTCAGAGCATCAAAAGTATTCTTGGCAGTCACTGAAGTTAATCATCAGGGGTCAAAGGTCACCTGTCCTCTGAATGATCTTCTTAGTTTCGTATCAACTTTTAATGTTTCAGTTTTTCACTCGAGTCCTTCATCAGTCCGGTTAGTGTTTGATGACATTGGCATTAATATTCATCTGGTTTCTTTTGAGGTCATATTTACCCGTAGCGGCTCATATTTCAAACCAAAATCAAAACATTTAGTAATTTTAGGACCATAAGATTCTTGTATTGTGACATTATTTCAACATTGAAACACAAATTCACATTACTGTAAAATGACTAATACATCAGGGCATGTTATGTGTTTGATTAATGGTCATTCTCATTATTATAACAGTAATGCATTAATTAAAGCCACTACATCAACTATTCATTAGTGCTGTGAAACATCCAAGATAAAAGTGTTTACATGTGTGTATCATTATTTAGTGTATATATATATATATAAATCACACACATGCATGTATATATTTAAAGAAAATGTGCTTTTTATATATAATATAAATGATATATAAATAAAGGAAAGTATTTCTTAAATATATACATGCATATGTGTGTATAAAAATAATTATGTAAACACACTTTTATTTTGGATGCGATTAATCGTCGCCCAGCTCTAATATTAATGTAAACATTATCCCCCATTTTAGTAATTCATAAAACAATGAGAATTTGATCTAAAATGAGTGATTTTGGGGTGAACACGAGCCGCTCGCAGGGTTCAGTTCTCATGGCTTCATCACAAACATGCAGCTTATAGAAACAATACAAAATAATTATCATACAGCAGGATAAATTAGTGGTATAAATATTTTATGTACATGCTCTTTTTTACACTGGCTAGCGGTAAGAAGTGCTGCAACATGCTTCTGTCCGGGACGCTCAGTTTGGGCACCAGGCTAACTCAATGACCAGCATTGACCCACGCCACTAAGGTCAACCTCAGGGCTTGACCTCTGACCTCCGGAGCCCCTCTGCAGGAAACACACGCACGCGTTCAGCTGTTCTTAGGTCAGCGGGACTTTAGCACCCACTCGCAGTGAGGATTAGCGTGGTAAACATCTAGTAAATGTGCGTCTGGATCCAGGCAGCGCTCGCCTAGAGAGAACCAAGCGTTCTTCAGATTAATGCTTCACTCATATTAATAACATACCATATAATATTACACTAATATAATGGCACTGATGGTGTTGGACTCACCGATGTTTCCTCCCACCTCGAACAGACACTGTCTCTGTCGTCGACTAGCGCTTCGCGACCCGCGCCTGCAATCGACAGTGATTGGTTAACAACATCGGCTGGCTAGGTCATGTGACCTGTGTGTGTTGAAGAGGCTCACTAACCCGTTCTCGATGTCGAAGCGTGCCGTGATGTCTCGGGCCTTCATCTCGCAGCTCAACTGGATCGCCATCGAAACCTTCGTGTGAAGCGGCGCGTGAACTCTGATGACGCCGTCACGAAGATCCGTGACCTGAGGGACACACACACACACACACACACACATACACACTTTATTATGATATCATTACAATAACTACTACCCGGTATATATAATGTTCAAAATAATGTATAATAATGCAATGGGGGAATATTTGTGTAAAAAGTGGCACACATTATTTTAAATAGCTTATATCTAGTCAGTGACAGCACAAGCATATTCATCTAAAATAATCAGTATTTTCAGCTTCAGAATCATGAATATTGTTATTCTGGTGTCTCTATTGTCCTGTGCTCTGGGCTTCAGCACCAAGTCCAACTCTATTCATTTACACACACAATTTAACACTAAATTTAGCATTTTAATCAACAGTTATTTTTTGTAACCTTTTATCATGTCTTGGAGTATCGCAATAATATCGTATTGTGAGTTCAGTATCGTGATATGTATCGAATCATGACATGAGGTCATAGTTACACCCATACTCCTGATTGGATGAGCATCAGAACTGGCCATTTTCACTGTTTGTTTACAGTCAGTGCAAGTTACATGTTTTGCCCCGGTAGGTGGCGCCAAATGACATCTTTGTGAGTCAGTCAATTCGTTCAAAAACTCTCGATTAATTTAGGAACTAAACAAGCTGTTGAAATTATTTTAATACTTACTTTATCATTACTTTTTTTGTGTGGGAATTTTTAATTATTATTATTATTATTGAACATCACCTTACAAGGCTCAACTGTCGAGCAACGCGTCACCGAGAAAATTACGCGCCATTTCTCTCAAATCGACCAACGCTGACTGACTGAGGTCACGTGACGTGAAATCCGCGCTACTGTAAAAAGATGTTCCTCAGCGGTCATGATGTATTATTTCAAGACTTTAAGGCTGGATCTGAAGAATAAAAGCTCCTCTAACAGACGAAGGTAATCGCACACGCTCAGTTTATCTCTCTCTTTCTCTCATACTCTATATAATATGCTACTACAGTGCTGTCGTGTCTACTTCTGAGTGACTTTAACGGAGAAAAGTGAATTAGTAACGGATCTGTTTACTATCAATGGCACATTTGAATCTGTGGCGGGAGACTTAGTAATCCATCTAAACAGATTCATATTGGCTGATGTAAGTGATGTTTGTGGCGCTCAAGTTAAAATATGTAACGTTTAATATGATAAGTAAACACCTTAGGCTTAGATGCCACATTCGGTCGCTCCGGATATGTCAGCGCGGCGTCTGCCATCTTAGAACGGTCAACCATTTCCGATATCGTCGTCACAGTAGTACAAATAATAAAATCGCGTTCTGTATTAACGGCCACATCATGCAGTTTAATATTAGGATACACCAGAAATTCCTGAATGTTTTCATCAGCGCCTATGAACTCAAATATGTTCTTGAAGTCTCTCTGACATTATAAGTTAATAATTCAATAATTTACAACACGTTCGCAGTGTTATTTTAGCATCATTTAGATACTGTTTTTATAAATATTTTAAGTTTTTTTTTTGTATTATTGCCGTCAAATCGATTAATCACATCTAACATAAAAGTTTGTTTATATATGTGTGTAGGCTATGTGTGTGTTATATACGCACACATATAAACTCAAAATTTTATGTTAGATGCAATTAATCGATTTGACAGCACACATTTTTATATTTTCCATTTAGTTTTTTTATTTTGTTGAGTGCCATTGTCATCTTATTAGTGTTTTTTCAATGTCTATATCTTTTTTATTCATTTTATTTCAAGTTTAGTTTGTTATTTTAATACTTAAAGTGAAACTAAATGAAAATTCAACATGTTGGCAAATATCACTTTCAATTTTCACTCTCGTTTTATTCCAAATGTTTTTTTAATGGTTTTGGTTAGCTATAATAACCCTGGTTCACGGCTCCCCTGTGTCGATTAACTTTAATCCAAACGAGGAGTGAAGGTTCAGTCCCATGAGCACTCACTTCGCTGCGGTCTCGGTCCTTCTCCGTGTTCCATCTCCTCAGTAGTCGGCGTTTGGTTTTCTCTGAGGTCGGCGTTTTCTTGCCCATGGCGGCTTCGTTCATTTTTCTGATGTGGGAGATCAGGAAACACGGGACCTGCAGATACGAATATCAGACCTCAGCGACTCAAACACATATTCATCATGAGCCAGCTCATTTCTAAATAAATATCAAGCGAAAACATGGTTTATGTAGCTTTTCAGATGCTCACCGTCCACAGCATCTCCTGATGGGTAATGTTTTATTTTATTTTACTACAGTAACACCATGTTTTCTGGACTTTTACCACAGCTACACCATATTTTCTGGACTTTTACTACAGTAACACCATGTTTTCTGGACTTTTACCACAGCAACACCATATTTTCTGGACTTTTACCACAGCAACACCATATTTTCTGGACTTTTACTACAGCAACACCATATTTTCTGGACTTTTACTACAGCAACACCATATTTTCTGGACTTTTACTACAGAAACACCATGTTTTCTGGACTTTTACCACAGCAACACCATATTTTCTGGACTTTTACTACAGCAACACCATATTTTCTGGACTTTTACTACAGAAACACCATGTTTTCTGGACTTTTACCACAGCAACACCATATTTTCTGGACTTTTACTACAGCAACACCATATTTTCTGGACTTTTACTACAGCAACACCATATTTTCTGGACTTTTACCACAGCAACACCATATTTTCTGGACTTTTACTAGAGTAACACCATATTTTCCAGGCTTTTACTACAGTCACACCATGTTTTCTGGACTTTTACCACAGCAACACCATATTTTCTGGACTTTTACTACAGTAACACCATATTTTCCAGGCTTTTACTACAGTAACACCATGTTTTCTGGACTTTTACCACAGCAACACCATATTTTCTGGACTTTTACTACAGTAACACCATATTTTCCGGACATTTACCACAGCAACACCATGTTTTCCAGGCTTTTACTACAGTAACACCATGTTTTCTGGACTTTTACCACAGCAACACCATATTTTCTGGACTTTTACTAGAGTAACACCATGTTTTCTGGACTTTTACCACAGCACCACCATATTTTCTGGACTTTTACTACAGTAACACCATATTTTCCGGACATTTACCACAGCAACACCATGTTTTCCAGGCTTTTACTACAGTAACACCATGTTTTCTGGACTTTTACCACAGCAACACCATATTTTCTGGACTTTTACTAGAGTAACACCATGTTTTCCGGACATTTACCACAGCAACACCATGTTTTCCAGGCTTTTACTACAGTAACACCATATTTTCCAGGCTTTTACCACAGTAACACCACGTTTTCCACACTTTTTGAATATTTCTGGCTATGAAGCGATCACGTGGTTAATGTAGCTGCAGATGCTCACCGTCCACAGCAGGTCCTGATGGGTAATGAGGAGGCGCACGAGTTGGGCGGCAGCAACGGCGACCTGCATCTCCTCCTGTTTGGCGTTCTTCCCGCTGAAAGTGAAGAGATTTGGCGCTACGATCATGGAGACGTTCCACAGACTCATGCGGTTCTTCTCCTCGAACGCCACCACCTTTCTCAGGAACTCCAGAAGAGCCTGAGAACAAACACCGCAAACATCATCAGGTTTATATTAAGAGAGTTCTAACAAACTCCAAACAGGAATTTTCTCTGGAAACATGCATGAATTGGACTCGCGCTGCATTGAAGCTTCATTAAACCCGTGACCTTCTGCATCTGTACCGCGTTTTCAGCTGAGTCCAGCAGGAACAGAATCATCTCCACATGAGGATATGGGCACCAAACATGACGTCAAACAAGCCTGATTCTCTCGTGTGTGTGTGTGTGTGTGTGTGTCATCACGGATTAACGCAGCTCGTCCGACTGGTTCATCAACTTCACCTGAGAACATGTTAATTTAAACACACACTCAGTTCTCTAAATAGGGACATTCCATTGACTCATACCGTTTTATTTACACTAAACCACAGAACACTTTTAAGAATTTTTTATTATTATTCTATCTTAACTTCTATAGATCTGGTTTTTATAAATGCCAGATTTTGTCAGATGTATCTCATGTCTGGGGAGAAACATGACCTTGAAGCAGCAGTTCTCAAGCTTTACAATAAGCTAAATATTAAGATCATATTTCTCATTTTAACAGCCATTTTTTGTATTTTTTACTTGGTTCTCCTGATCCTGGATATAATATTTTGTGAACAAATTCATATACATTTCAAGCTCCATAATACGTTTTTGGCTATTGTGAGTAAAAACGAATTCTAAAAACCACAAACTATAATTTATCATTGGAAATAAAAAGCGTAAACTGTGAGCAAGTGTTATTTGATTTTAGTATCTTTGAGATACTATTATATATGTTTTATATATTTGAAATCAGTTTTTTATATTTGAAATTAATTAAAAAAATACTGCCAGTCATAGTTTCTGTAAATAAACAGTTCGAAAAATGTCATTATAGCAGAAGTATCATAAATATATTGAGGGCCTTTTATTGTCTTTCAAAATAAGGGCTGTTGTAGTCAAAAGTTGTCTTAAAGGTGCACTGTGTAATATTTAGGAGGATCTCAGAAATGCAATATCATATTCATAACTATGTGTTCAGTGGTGTATAAAGACCTCACATAATGAACCGTTATGTTTTTATTATATTAGAATGAGCATTTCTCTACACACACCGCTGGTCTCCATACATCGACATGTTTCTACACACACCGCGGGTCTCCTTACATCGACATGTTTCTACACACACCGCGGGTCTCCTTACATCGACATGTTTCTACGGTGGCCCTGAACGGACAAACGCATTTCGTCACTATGTTGTTCTTCATGATAAGAAGCGCTAAAGTCAGCGAATAAAACACTGACACAATGATGAACAAGTGACAATAATATTCGTAAAACATTCCATTTCACGGAATAATTAAGTATACCTAATTTCGTAATTTATCTTTGTAAAGAAACCTCATTGTTTAACTGGCTACTCTCTGTTGTCTCAGGCGACGACATCACTTCCTGTGGGCCACCGTAACTTCTGTTGGGTGCAATTCGCAACCTCACCACTAGACGCCGCTAAAATGTACACACTAAATGATAGTAATTGAGTTGATGATCTTCATAAACAGTGTGTGGAGATGAACAGACCTTCAGCGTGTCTCTGTTGGCTTCGGGAAGCAGCATGATGAGGAGATGAAGAGCCTGGATCTGGTGTTTGGGTGATGAGATGCCTGACACACGGATGGAGAGAGAGAGAGAGAGAGAGAGAGATGAGGGACGTGACTCTGAACAGACAGTAGCCGTGTTTCCATTACCCTTTATATTGCGCTCCCATATATCACAAAAAATGTTTTTACGCATGAGGGGTTTTTCAGGCAGTTCGAAAAAGGAATATTTTGTGTGTGTGTGTGTGTTTGTTCAGACTCACTCTGAGCCGCTGTGAACGCTGGCAGATGCTGTTGGGTTAGCAAAGGATACGGCAGCTCGCGGATAAACATCTTCAACAAACCCGCCGCGTCGTTCTGCCGCACCTGATCCCAGTCGAAGCGGTCCTCGTAGAACTTCAGCTCCAGCTCCTGACGCAGCTGCTGTGGAGGACAAACACATGCGTTTATGAATATTAGGATTTTTTTTTTAAGGCCAGACAAGTCATTTGTTGAGGTCAATTTGTAAAGAAAGACTACACCGCCTGCGCTCATATATATTCAAACGCGCATACCTATAGACTAAACACGTGATACGCATGTGCACACCGTCAGCAAATGCATCAGTTGATGAACCGGTCAAATAACACTGAATTAAAATTAAATTAAAGCTGGAGTCAGTGGGAGAAATCCAGGTCAGATGCTTTACGGATGCTTTAGTGAGCAAAACAACACAAATACTGGACCAGGCCGTGTTCCTCTGGAGGGATGAGGGATTATTTACCTTTACTCTGGATGCTGATCCCGGGACCCTGAGGATCCCCTCCGTCTGTAACCCCGTCTGCTCCAGTTTAAACAACAACTGACAACAGAAACACAATCATCATTATCACATGAGACATACAAACACACATGCTGGGTATTATCATGGCTTTCTGGGCTTTTAGCTTTTACTACAGTAACACCATGTTTTCCAGGCTTTTACTACAGTAACACCATATTTTCCAGGCTTTTACTACAGTAACACCATGTTTTCCAGGCTTTTACTACAGTAACACCATATTTTCCAGGCTTTTACTACAGTAACACCATATTTTCCAGGCTTTTACTACAGTAACACCATATTTTCCAGGCTTTTACCACAGTAACACCATATTTTCCAGGCTTTTACTACAGTAACACCATATTTTCCAGGCTTTTACTACAGTAACACCATATTTTCCAGGCTTTTACTACAGTAACACCATATTTTCCAGGCTTTTACCACAGTAACACCATATTTTCCAGGCTTTTACTACAGTAACACCATATTTTCCAGGCTTTTACTACAGTAACACCATATTTTCCAGGCTTTTACTACAGTAACACCATATTTTCCAGGCTTTTACTACAGTAACACCATATTTTCCAGGCTTTTACCACAGTAACATCATATTTTCCAGGCTTTTACTACAGTAACACCATGTTTTCCAGGCTTTTACTACAGTAACACCATGTTTTCTACAATAACGCCATGATTTGTAGGCATCTACTATGGGAACACCATATGTTTTGGATTGTACCATGGTAACACCACAGTCTTGTGTAAAGCAGTTGTGCTGTAGTTTTCTGACAGATGATTGAGATTCCAGCTCATTCAGACACACAGAGAGTCTTTATCAGCGACTGATAAGAGTTCAGGACTCGTCAGCTGTATTTCTAGCCTCCGGGAGTCTCCGTATTCTCCTGTCAGGTCTCCAGTTTCCCAACACAACGCGAGAAGAATCTCGGAACGAGCAGATTCACTCCTGAGCGTTTATTAAAGCATCTATTTTAATCCTGTTCCCCCAGTAAACCTCTCAAGCGCCTGAAGCGGTGAAACAGTGAAACAATGAACGGCCTCCCTCATCCACTTAAAAACAGAAACATCGAGGTCAAGACAGCCGTGTAAAACAAACCAGAGCGCTTCTGGCCACCGCCTTTGTTTTTAGGAAAAGCGAGGAGCGTGGGCCGCCGGGTCAGGATAATGTGAGATAGAGAGAAGTGCTGACTAGAAACTTTCCGGACAACTCACAATCTTGATCACAACATTCCAGTGTTTCAACCTCGTTTCTAACAACCGACGAGGGAAAGAAGAGCCACGTACCTTCCTGAAAACCTGAGGAACTCTGGAGCCGGGATATTTCTTCTGGTCGTTTTCCAGCAGCGTAGTGAGAGGAACACCGAATATCCCGCTGTCTGTGGGAAACAAACCACAGCGTTAATAGTAGCGCTGCCCTCGACTGAAGATGTTAGCCGTTCATCTAAGCCATTAGTCGAAAATCAAAAATCATAATAATGCGCCTTTAATTGCCTATATAATATACGTATGCCCTAATCAGCAAACTAATTGAAACATAAAGCCACAGCACACCGGCAAACATAATAACAGGATGAGACTCTCTATACATTTTAATAATTTATTGGTAATGTTTTCTGTTTTCGTCTGAAGTCGCCCATGCTGACTCGTCACATATGCACGTTTTTATACGGATTACATAATCTGAGAATATGTATTTTCCATTGGAATCTGTGTATTGAAATGTAGACATTTCAAGCTTTCTGTAGATATATTTCTCATGTCTGTGGAGCAAGTATACGCTGAGTTTCTGTTCATTAATGTGATGCGCTCAAACTCAAGACCAAATCCACAGAAAGAAACATTATTTTACAAAAACACGTTTTGTTGTTATTGTGAGTCTACAAAAATAAAACGACTGAACGACTGATAAAAATGTAGGTCGACTAACGGTTAGTGGACTATTAGGAGGCAGCCCTAGCTAAAGGGATAGTTCACCCAAACATGAAAATTAGCCCATGATTTACTCTCCCTCATCCTAGGTGTATATGACATTCTTCTCTCAGACGAACACTTTTATGATGGACAGATGCACTTTTATGATGATAGATGCACTTTTATGATGGACAGATGCACTTTTATGATGATAGATGCACTTTTATGATGGACAGATGCCCTTTTATGATGATAGATGCACTTTTATGATGGACGGATGCACTTTTATGATGGATACATGCACTTTTATGATGGACAGATGCACTTTTATGATGGACAGATGCACTTTTATGATGGATAGACACTTTTATGATGGATACATGCACTTTTATCATGGATAGACGCACTTTTATGATGGATATGCACTTTTATGATGGACAGATGCACTTTTATGATGGATAGACACTTTTATGATGGATACATGCACTTTTATGATGGACAGATGCACTTTTATCATGGATAGACGCACTTTTATGATGGATATGCACTTTATGATGGACAGATGCACTTTTATGATGGATAGACGCACTTTTATGATGGACAGATGCACTTTTATGATGGATATGCACTTTTATGATGGACAGATGCACTTTTATGATGGATAGACACTTTTATGATGGATACATGCACTTTTATGATGGACAGATGCACTTTTATCATGGATAGACGCACTTTTATGATGGACAGATGCACTTTTATGATGGATAGACGCACTTTTATGATGGATACATGCACTTTTATGATGGACAGATGCACTTTTATCATGGATGGACGCACTTTTATGATGGATATGCACTTTTATGATGGACAGATGCACTTTTATCATGGATAGACGCACTTTTATGATGGATATGCACTTTTATGATGGACAGATGCACTTTTATGATGGACAGATGCACTTTTATGATGATAGATGCACTTTTATGATGGACAGATGCACTTTTATGATGGATAGATGCACTTTTATGATGGATAGATGCACTTTTATGATGGATGATGCACTTTTATGATGGATAGATGCACTTTTATGATGGACAGATGCACTTTTATGATGGATAGATGCACTTTTATGATGGACAGATGCACTTTTATGATGGATGATGCACTTTTATGATGGATAGATGCACTTTTATGATGGATAGATGCACTTTTATGATGGATGATGCACTTTTATGATGGACAGATGCACTTTTATGATGGATAGATGCACTTTTATGATGGATGATGCACTTTTATGATGGATAGATGCACTTTTATGATGGATATATGCACTTTTATGATGGATATATGCACTTTTATGATGGATAGATGCACTTTTATGATGGATAGATGCACTTTTATGATGGATAGATGCACTTTTATGATGATAGATGCACTTTTATGATGGATAGATGCACTTTTATGATGGATAGATGCACTTTTATGATGGATGATGCACTTTTATGATGGATAGATGCACTTTTATGATGGACAGATGCACTTTTATGATGTATAGATGCACTTTTATGATGGATAGATGCACTTTTATAATAGATATGCACTTTTATGATGGACAGATGCACTTTTATGGACTTCAGAACAGAAACTGCTGTTCTCTGCCATTATAAAGCTTAGAAGAGCCAGGACATTTTTTAATATAACTCAGATTGTGTTTGTCTGAAAGAATAATGTCATATATGGGGTGGTGGTGGCGCAATGGATAAGACACATGCCTTTGGTGTGAGAGACCCGGGTTCGAATCCACTGTGAGACACCAATGTGTCCCTGAGCAAGACACTTAACACTTAACTAGTTGCTCCAGAGGCGTGCAACCTCTGATATATAGCAATTGTAAGTCGCTTTGGATAAAAGCGTCAGCTAAATGAATAAAAATGTATATACACCTAGGATGAGGGCGAGTAAATCATGGGCTGATTTTCATGTTTGGCTGAACTACCCCTTTAACGGTCAGTTTCACGCGGTCTCTGAGTCTGGATGATTGAGACGCACCTCGAGCTTTGCTGCGCTCCACGCGGTTCCTCTTCATCTCGATGCCCATGATGTCGTAGAATGTGGTCAGTTCGATCAGAGAGATGTATCCGATCTTCCTGAGGTCCTCCGACGACAGATCGTTCACTCGCGTCACACCCTGTCTGGGCTTCACTGTCTGGAAACCCTGAAGAACACACACCACAGACCTCATTACATCTGATCTGACCTCACTGTACAAAATGCTCTCCGTAAATGCTGCGTTGTGCTTCAAGCAACAGAACGGTGAACACTGCCGGGAAATGCTTTCCTGTGATGACATGGTGAGGGTTTAGTTTGTTTGATTTGGAGCTGATATGCACACGTTTGGCCTCAGTAAGAAATTAATAGTTTTATTCAGGAAGGGCACATTCAAATTGGTCAAAAGTGACTAAAGTCATTCATAACGTTGTTCTTTTACTTTCTATTCATCAAAGAATCCTGAAAAACAAAATGTATGACGGTTTCCACAAACATATGAACTGTTTTCAACACTGATAATAATCATTAATGTTTCTTGAGCATCAGATCTTCATATTATACTGATTTCTGGAGGATCATGTGACACTGAAGACTGGAGTAATGATGCTTTGATCACAGGAATAAATTACACTTTATTATATATTCACATAGAAAACAGCAGATTTACATTATAATAATATTTCACAGTTTTACTGTATTTTTGATCAAATAAGTGCAGCCTTGGTGAGCATAAAAACATTTAAAATCTTACAGACCCCAAACGTCTGTTCATCTTTTAGCAGTGCTAATATTATAATAATGTTGACTAATACTAATTCACATGCTGAATTCATGGGGTGTTTACATTTGACAGAAAGTGATTATGAAATCAGAATCAGTTTAAAAAGGGAAAATGCACATTCAAGGCCATCCACCCGCCAGAACAATAACCATAAAGATAACACAATATCTTTCTGTTTATTACAAGCTCACTGCAGTTTTGTCGTTAAATGCTCGTTAAAGCAGGATTGATTCTGATTGCCTGCCAATGTTTTTATCCTTCATCAGCAGAAAAAACATCGTTCCTCGGTGCCAGTATAGTTGTGGTGTGGCTATTCTTTTACATTTAGAACTATATCTCTATAGTATTAGTCCTTGTGTGAACGGGCTTTGACCCTGGACCGAAACATGTTACGTTTTGTTTTCTTAGAATTTTTTTCTTTATTAGAAAGGTACGAAACTTGGTAAAGGTTTTGGCACTTTCTTTGTGAACAAAAAAACGAAATAATCCTGGACATGATCTGAACAGGTTTAACGGTCCTGAAAGTAACAGTCACATGTGTGCTGCTCGCGGTCAGAAATGAGCACATTGGAAATGAATGAGAGTTTCCTCTAGTGGAAGCGTGTGGTACTGCAGCCGAACAACATCTCACTGGAACATCATTTACTGACATATCAGCGGAAAATTTGGAACACAACTTGTGTAGATCTATGCCTTTTATGTTCTTGCAGTTTTAGAGTAAATCTTAATTTTGAAAATATATATTTCATATAAAATTGAAAATAGTATTTTTGTGCATTATTTTTAGAACAATACACCTAAAATTCTGTTACTTTTTTAAAGTTTACTACTACTTTTTTTTTTTTTTCACTTCAGCAATAATCTGCCAAGTGTCGTCTTTGAAAAGAGATCAAACTTCAGTCTGTGCTCTAAAGCATTCAAGATTTACCACAGGAAATTAAATTTTCAGGTCTATGCTCAAAAAGTGAATAAATGGATTATAAATACTGCGTACATATAGTTTAGTATTAAAAAAAAATCCCCTAAAAACACAAAATATATTAAATAAAAAACATTATCAAACTAAAATATACTAATTTAATTTCATTGACACAAAAAAAATCTGTAATTTTTGACCGACGCGGTTAAAACTCTTTCCTACAGTCTAGTGTCTCGAATAGATCCGATCAGGATCATCTCACGTTGTTTTGAAATGTGCTGTACAAATAATCTAAACGATCTTATACACACCGGTAAATCCTTGTCGTCTTTCCGGATCCTCCTGCAGTCGTGGCACTCGCGGCCCTTCCGGTGAGCGCGAGCGCCTTCTGAATACGGGACGTCGAGCGCTAACACGACGGGCTCGGATCCGCTGCTCGAGCTTCTGCCGTCCGGCGGCGTGAAGACCGAACACGCTGGAGGAACTGGACACACCAAACACACTTACTAAACCAACATCATTACCCAATCACTGAAACCTCATTTAATCACCAATGCTCATATTCCATGAGCTCTTAGCTAAAGCTAAAGCATAAACACAGGCACTAAAATAATAACTCTCCAGCTTTAGCTTCTGTCTCATCTTGTACTGTGAATATGTGATGTTCCTCATTTGTTAATCACTTTGGATAAAACCATCTGCTAAATTAATACATTTAAATATAAATATACAGTCAAACCCAACATTATTCAGACCTTCAACATTCCTCACATTATCAGTTTATTCACTATAGTTTACATTTACATTTACATTTATTCATTTAGCTGACGCTTTTTATCCAAAGCGACTTACAATTGCTATATATGTCAGAGGTCGCACGGCCTCTGGAGCAACTAGGGGTTAAGTGTCTTGCTCAGGGACACATTGGTGTCTCACAGTGGATTCGAACCCGGGTCTCTCACACCAAAGGCATGTGTCTTATCCATTGCGCCATCACCACCCCTCTTCATATTTTATCACCGTTTAGAAAACGGTGATAAAATATGAGCAGAACTCAATTGATATTTGACAGGTTTTGTCCATCCTTCTGTTAGACTGTCTCACACACACACACACACACCACACACATGAATTATGTTGAATATCTGTCAGCTGTTAAATTTAACTACACAATTAAATAATACCAGTTTAGCTCAACCAGTGACCAAGCAATGCTTCCTTTTGCTTCAAATTTTTGGTCCCAAATGTTAATTTTTTTTTACAGGTAGTCACTGTATGAAGAGTTATTGTGTATAATATGTCACAGTTTACTTTATTCTGCTCTCCTCACTCACAGAAATGAACTATAGAGGTCCTGCACCACACTAGTGGAAACATATAAAATGATATCTGGAGTCTGAGTAATGTTTGTTTGGCTCGACTGTATCTAAAGAGGCTCAAACGCTGTCCGACCTTTAGGAGGATTCCACTGGGGGAAGTTTGGGAGCGATCTGTCCGTTTGGAGAAATGGGAGCGTCAGTTCCGACTGCAAGAAAACACAATGACATCATCACACACACACACGGATCCCGAAAGAGCGCTCGTGAGGTAAACATGTTCTGATTTGATAAAATAACCCATAATCAATAATTGCGACAGGCCTTTCTACACTACTTTTTGTAAGTGAAAAGAAAGCACTTTAGAAAGGGCATCGCATCCCACGTGTCATATATACATACTTTCAGCGTGTGTTAGCGCGTGTCAGCATGTGTTAGCGCGTGTCAGCATGTGTCAGCGTGTGTTAACATGAGTTAGCGTATATAATGTCTGTATGGATGATGTCCTGCTGAACACTGGACTTTTGTTGGACTATTTCGGTCCAATGAATCTGTCCTACATATCCAATCACATTATGAGATATTTCAGCTGTCAGAGCAGCTGCCCCTTACTCACCCTGAACACCCGTGAGCTGTCTGTCTGTCTGTGTGTCTATCTGTCTGTCTGACTATCTGACTGACTGTCTATCTGACTGACTGTCTATCTGACTGTCTGACTATCTGTCTATCAGACTGTCTATCTGACTGACTGACTGTCTGTCTGACTGACTGTGTGTCTATCTGTCTGTCTGACTATCTGACTGTCTATCTGACTGACTGTCTATCTGACTGTCTGACTATCTGTCTATCTGACTGTCTATCTGACTGACTGACTGACTGTCTGTCTGTCTGACTGACTGTGTGTCCTATCGGACTGTCTATCTGACTGACTGACTGACTGTGTGTCTGTCTGTCTGACTGACTGTGTGTCTATCGGACTGTCTATCTGACTGACTGACTGACTGTGTGTCTGTCTGTCTGACTGACTGTGTGTCTATCTGACTGTCTGTCTATCTGACTGACTGTCTGTCTATCTGACTGACTGTCTATCTGACTGTCTGTCTGTCTATCTGACTGTCTGTCTATCTGACTGTCTGTCTGTCTATCTGACTGTCCTGTCTATCTGACTGTCCTGTCTATCTGACTGTCTGTCTGTCTATCTGACTGTCTGTCTGTCTATCTGACTGTCTGTCTGTCTATCTGACTGACTGTCTGTCTATCTGACTGCCTGTCTGTCTGTCTGTCTAAAAATCTTTTTTGAAGCGTCAAGCGTGATGTATGCAGGGTTCTCCAATCATTCAGTGCGCATAAACCCCGCCCCTGCCAGCACACGCTCCGCCTCCAGTTTTAAAAACCACACCCACATCTCAATATCCAATCAACAACCGATGCACAGAACTTCAACAACCGATGCACAGAAGTCCCGCCCAACATTATCCGATGAACTAACACTCGAATGTACATCACAGTACGAAAGAAAAGGTCTGTCACTTCTTCTGTTTCATCTTGACTTCAGCTCCTCGAACCTCAATGGGCATTTTGTATTGTATTTATATCGTTAGAAGCCAAACTCAGATGTGTCATCTCAGCAGGATTGTGGAAGTGCTGTCATGAGGCTAATTTTAAACACGTCTGGGGTTTCCTCATGTGTCTCATTCCAGTCTCGGTTATTTTGAGACACATTCACACGGCGAACAAACGGCCACAACAGCTGCGGCAGCAAAGGATCATGGGAAATTATAAAAATGACACGCCTGTGAGAAGACGACACCTGCCGTCGTGTGCTGAGTGGATGGAAGCTCATACTCAGTGTTTAGGAAGTGGTTTATCAAATGGATTGCTATGAAGATAAAAGAGTAGCAAAACTGGAGAGCGTGTAGATGTGAATTCGAGAACTCGTACAATAAACATTCGTAAGTGTACGCTGAACTTTACACTCACAGCTCCAGTGTGAAAACCTGTCAAATAAAAATCTGCCATTTTACACGAGTCTACTTTTCTGCAGCTTCAAGTTCAGAATACAGGTTTAAAGGTTTTCACATTGGAGCTGTGAGTGTAAATTTTAGCGTTTCAAGTACAAATATTCTCAAAGGTTCTCAAATTCACATCTACATGCCTTCGATTTTTACCTTCATAGGAATCCATTTGATAAACCACTTCCTAACACTAGGAGCTTCCATCCACTCAGCACATGACGGCAGGTTCCCTTCACGGATTGGCTAGCGCTCACCGAGGCGTCTGGCATAGAGAAGACGTCCCGCACGTGTCTCATGGGTTGTCGGTTCCTCTTGCGCAGAGTTTGCGTGTAGTTATCGACCCGCTTCTTCACCATAGCGGCCTGTGATCGCGTGAGGTGTGGAGAGAAGTGCCTCGGCCGGGCCGTCGCTCTGAGTTCCCGTCACCAGCGTGCTAAGCCCCGCCTCCTGGAGCCACGCCTCCTCAAGCTCCGCCTCTGAACCAATCAAACACACACTAATTAGAATGCAGAATCACATGATGTCAAAATGATGATGGCAAGCATTTAGTTAAAGTGACATTATCAGCTGAATTGAGTGATGAACTTCGCATCATTAGGGGCTTTGGCACCGGGTATTTCCAGAAACTTAGCTATAGGATCTTGCTTAGGGATCTCGCCTAGGGATCTCGCCTAAGGATCTCGCCTAGGGATCTAGCCTAGGGATCTTGCCTAGGGATCTCGCCTAGAGATCTAGCTTAGGGATCTCGCCTAGGGATCTCGCCTAAGGATCTTGCCTAGGGATCTAGCCTAGGGATCTTGCCTAGGGATCTCGCCTAGAGATCTAGCTTAGGGATCTCGCCTAGGGATCTAGCTTAGGGATCTCGGCCTAGGGATCTAGCCTAGGGATCTTGCTTAGGGATCTAGTTTAGGGATCTTGCCTAGGGATCTAGCTTAGGGATCTCGCCTAGGGATCTAGCTTAGGGATCTAGTTTAGGGATCCTAGCTTTGGGATCTCGCCTAGGGATCTAGCTTAGGGATCTAGTTTAGGGATCTCGCCTAGGGATCAAGCTTAGGGATCTCGCCTAGGGATCTAGCTTAGGGATCTCGCCTAGGGGATCTAGCTTCGGGATCTCGCCTAGGGATCTAGCTTAGGGATCTCGCCTAGGGATCTAGCTTCGGGATCTCGCCTAGGGATCTAGCTTAGGGATCTCGCCTAGGGATCTAGCTTCGGGAATCTCGCCTAGGGATCTAGCTTAGGGATCTCGCCTAGGGATCTAGCTTCGGGATCTCGCCTAGGGATCTAGCTTAGGGATCTCGCCTAGGGGATCTAGCTTCGGGATCTCGCCTAGGGATCTAGCTTAGGGATCTCGCCTAGGGATCTAGCTTCGGGATCTCGCCTAGGGATCTAGCTTAGGGATCTCGCCTAGGGATCTAGCTTCGGGGATCTCGCCTAGGGATCTAGTTAGGGATCTCGCCTAGGGATCTAGCTTCGGGATCTCGCCTAGGGATCTAGCTTAGGGATCTCGCCTAGGGATCTAGCTTAGGGATCTCGCCTAGGGATCTAGCTTCGGGATCTCGCCTAGGGATCTAGCTTAGGGATCTCGCCTAGGGATCTAGCTTAGGGATCTCGCCTAGGGATCTCGCCTAGGGATCTCGCCTAGGGATCTAGCTTAGGGTTGTCTGCCAACCTGGCACACTCTTTGGCCCGCGGGGGTAAACTGAGCCGCTCGGTGTTGCATACGCACCGTCTGAGCTGACCCGCTCCACCAGATCCTCGTGTCGGTCCTGCCGGTCCTCCTGGATGTTCTTCATCTCGCTCCAGTAATCCTCCATGGAGTCTCGGGACACCGAGCGGTCCGGAGCGAGAGGAGACCCGGAGCCGGGGAGAACTCATGGCTATCCTCGGATACTGAGCTTTCCTGACCAGCACAGAAGAAGAAGAAGAACTCGTGAGACTCGTGTCTTCATAAGAGACGCTAATACACAAACCAGACAAACACAGACAGAGCAGCTTCAGCATCATTACACTCCATCAGCCAGGGCTCTTCATCTCGACTCATGCGTTTCTTCAAGTCAACTCACGTTTATTTATATAAAGCTTTTTAGAGTTTCAAAGCCGCTTTACAGAGATAACAGGAAAATAATGCAGCAAAGTTTGTTTCTAGAAGAGAATAGCGTCACAGTCCAGCTCCAGTAAGCTCAGTGACGGTTCATTTCTGTTGTAAAAAAGTTATTAATTTAGTTAATTTATATATATATAGCCGCTCTGGTGAAATCGTAATGTCTTTGTCCAGTTCAGTTCTCATATAATGCTGTCAATGCAGGAGATCAATAATAGTGATGAATATTAAATGTCCCCAACTAAGCAAGCCAAAAGCGACATGTGTAAACTGCACTATTAAAGATGTGTCAGATCCTAATTCATAACCGGCATGTTCAGTGATGGAGATACTAAAGCATAAACCACTGAAGAGAAGACTCACATCAGCTTCATCTCGGGGTTTCTATCAAATATTGATAAGCTACAGGAGCTGATGATGATGATGATGATGATGATGAAGGTTTCTCTCATCGCTAGTAAGTGAACCGG
Source organism: Phoxinus dragarum (assembly GCA_033366665.1). Classification (NCBI taxonomy): domain Eukaryota; kingdom Metazoa; phylum Chordata; class Actinopteri; order Cypriniformes; family Leuciscidae; genus Phoxinus; species Phoxinus dragarum. The sequence goes on from JARPMJ010001400.1 coordinate 59,046, forward strand.
CGTCACTCAGAGCGAGTTATTGATCCGCGAGATGGAGCCTAAATTGCGTTACATGAAGAACTTAATTGCCTTCAAAAGTTCTGCCTGTTTTACACACATCAAGCCCTCAATGGAGACACAAGAGCCTGCGATCATCACTCGACGCTTTAGCTGGGAAACACAACGAGGTGTGTGTGTGTGTCTCTTTCATCTGATTTGAGCCGACATGAACACATTTCTGCGGGGACACTTTAATGCATAAACATATATAGTTATGATCTGATTATTGCTGATGTTATAAGACAGTCCTGGCATTAGAGCAATATTCCTGGTGAAAAAGCAACTCCGCTGCCATTCAAAGTTTTGTGGTTGCTAAGAGTCTTTTCTACTCAAGGCTGCATTTATTTGATCAAAAAATACAGTAAAAATTGTGAAATATTATTTTAATTTAAAATAGCTTGTTTTCTATGTGAATATATATTAAAGTGTAATTTATTCCTGGGATCAAAGCTGAATTTATCATCATTACTCCAGTCTTCAGTGTCACATGATCCTCCAGAAATCAGTGTAATATGATGTGATCCTCAAGAAACATTTATGATTATTATAATCAATGTTGAAAACAGTTTGTGTACAATTTTTTTCAGGATTCTTTGATGAATAGAAAGTTCAAAAGAACAGCATTTATTTGAAATAGAATATTTTGCAACCTTATAAATGTCTTTACTGACACTTTTAATCAGTTTAATGTTTCCTTGAACAAAACCAAAATAAATTTCTTTCACACAAAAAAAATAATCTTAGTGACCCCAAACTTTTGAATGGTATACATATAGAAAGTATACTTGACCAAATAACTATATCTAAATTTTTGTTCTCAACAGCCTTAATAGAGTCAATAAACATAAGAAATTAAACACAGAGACTTAAAAACATGCGTTAGAGTTGCTTCCTTTGCTCGTATGAAAAGTCAAATCTCAGGTGTAAACACAAAGAAATCAATGTGTTCAAATAATTCCACTTTTAAATATAAGTCTTCTTTATTGGCATTGATGGATTGATATCCATGAGATATTTCCATTACACTAAAGGTTTTTATAGTGGAAAAAAAAGTTCTTCAAACTATGAAAAAATGGTTCTTTTAGGATCTGATCACCAAAAGCTTTATTTTTAAGATGCACAATAAAGGTCAATTTATGTTTGACCAGGACAATTTTCTTCAAGCGGAGATCTGTCATTCTGAGACCAAACGCATGAAGATCACGACACCTGGCCGGACACAAAACATGCATCCGTGAACCTCCAGTTCGACTCATTTACACAAACAACACGCTCTACTTCTACACAGAACACTACAGCAACTAAAGCGTCTCCAGACTCACTGTGTGTGTTCAGGCCCAACACTGGAGATGAGAAGCCCAAACTGTGAACCTCCGGACGTCTGAATGAAAGACACGAACACAAACGAATCCAGCGGACGGTGTCAATCAGGTCCTGTATAAACTCCATAAATCCACAGCGCGTGAAGCTCATTCATAAACACACCAGCGGCTCGAGGATCTCCAGAGAACTGGGGTCTGGTGCGGAGACTCAGAGCTGTGGGAGCGTGTGGGTGTTCTCACTCAGGTCCTGCTCACAATCAATACAGAGAGACATCAGGCAGACGGAGAGAGAGACGCGGTGAGGGTTTCCTCTGTGTGTGTGTGTGTGTGTGTGTGTGTGTTTCTCCACCCACTCATCTGACCTCTCTCTCTCGTGTCATTGTGTTCTCCGTTTACAGCTCTTCCTAAAGCTCATCGGTGTTCTGCTCAGTCAGACTCACAGAAACCAGTGTAATGTAAACCGCTTCCAGATGTGGATAATGACCAAACAACATTCCCAACACCAACATTCTCCCGCTTAAACCAACATCTCACTCAATCAGCGCCTGACTGCACACGTTTCCTCTTGAAAACTTGAAAAACTCAGAATTCTGACCTTTTTTTTAGACATAAACAGAATTGTGAGATATAAAAGTCGGAATTAATGAGAAACTAGTCTGAATTGCGAGTTTATATATATTTATGTGACCTTTTTCTCAGATAAACCCAATTGCAACTTATATGCAACTCAAAATTGTGGAAAAAAATATCCTTATTTTTATATCCTGATCGCCTGAATCATCTCACAAACAACATTTATATAAGGTTTAGAGCTCAGAATCACTTGGTAACAGTTATTTTGTGCCTCTTTACTGGTTATTTATATTCCTACTTCACAAGAGAAAAAAATGCTTGTCCTCGTAAATACCGTATTTTTCAGACAATCACTTGTTCAGCATCACAGATTACACATGTTTCTGTCACTCAGACACACATTACTGGGAAGATTCTCCTGGTTAACTTCATTATTAAACCCAGAAGAGCACGAGATGCTGCCGAAGAACAGATCTCCGGATCCGGATTTAAACAGAGAGATTTTCAGTCGTTGTCCCGAAGCCCCCCGTGATGAATGTGGGTCAAGCTAAACTCAAAACACGTGTCGGTGTTCCTGTGAAACCCTGAGCTCACTCCTCCGGGAACGCATGAACTAGATTTCAGCGAAGGTGAGGCCGAGGGTCGTTCCTCTAATCAAATAAAAGCGGATGAGAACAGGTCTCGTTTCATCAGAGAGAGCGTGCCAAGCGCCTGAATGCTGAAGTATTGGCTCTCGGGTTTGTTTTCACTCTCCGGGCGCCGGTAAACTATCATCAATCCATCAGGAACGCAAGCGGCGTTCCTCCCAAAGCCTTTAAAGAGAAACATCTGCCGTCAACATACCTTTAGAGTCGGCTTCCAACATCCCCTAAACTCAAACTGAGAAACAGAAAGCCTGTGATGAAGGTGCTTGCTTACTAATAATAGAGATGCTTGACTAACTCGTCTAATATTCACAGCTGTAAAAAAAATAATCTTAAATTTACGGGTAAAAAAAACTGGCAGTCAGAAATTTACAGTAAAAAATACGGTAACATCGGTTTAGCTTTTACAAACTTAACTGAAATCTACCGTACAAAAACATATTTCATTCTCTGATATAATGTTGATTTACCGATCTAATGAAGTACATATATCTGTACCATTGTAAAACACTGAGAACCACCAATCACAGCGGAGATGAGAGTCACATGATCAATCACACACACACACCAATGGTAACCCATGAGGTTTTAAAAAATGCAATAAACATTCATTTACAACATAAAACCCCTAATGTACATAACCGATTAGAAAAACTATGAAGAAACCTAGTCATTTGAACATAAATACATAAAATATGAAGCGTCACGCAGGGAATGGTCAATTGTTGGAATGTCAATGTCAGTGTTTGCACTGTAAATTAAACAACTACTTGCTCCTTTTCACTCCAAAAACTGTAATTTTAACGGTATTTTACTGTAAAATGTAAATGTACGGTTAGATCCATCACAGTTATTCACTGTAGAAACTTTCTGTTGACCAATTAACAGTTGTTCACAGTAGCATTTTTACAGTAGTTTTTTACCGTTAAAATCTCAATCATTCTTTCCAGTGTATTTTTGAAAGCACTGGAATCTGACCCTCAACACCCCCGCACACTATATTTAATCAGCCCGCCCAACTTACCCCGAGCACTTCCCGCCGTCAGCAGATCGGCAGCACTTCAGCCGGTTAAAAGCCGGAGCATTAGCTGCAAAACAGATCGATAGAGCGGCTCGGGACTGTAAAGATTCACATCAGCGCTGAGACGTTTGCACCGGTGAATTATGGGCCGGTTTTCATGAGCTAATGGAGCGGTAATGGCTAACAGCGTCAGATGAAGAGCGCTAGCGTCCAGCCGTCTTCGTCACTCATGATGACTAGCCGACACTAAACCAGAACACCACAAACACTCGTTCATCATCCGCCGTGACACTCGGGAGAACAGCGGGAAAACTCTTATTTATCCAGATCAACAGCAAATCAGCAGATCTATGAAGAGTTACCGCGGCTTTACCACGGTATGATGATCTGTAGGTGAAGCTATACTGTCAAAATGACTTTTCAAGCGTTTAGAAGAAAATACTTTCAAAATTTCACATCATTTGCAGTTTCTTTGTCATCATTTGTGAGATTTTGAAGATTTCTCCCAGTGTAGAAAGTTATTTTGGTTTTGTGGTGAAATATTAGCTTGAGAGATTCGCCCATATTACCTTAGGGCTGTTGAACGAATAATCGGGGATTAATCGCATCCAAAATAAAAGTTTGTTTACATAATATATGTGTGTGTACTGTGTATAATTATTTTGTATATATAAATACACACACATTCATGTATATATTTAAGATTTTTATTTATTTATATATAAAATATTTATAATTTATATATAATATAAATTATATATACATCATATACATGCAAATATGTCTTAAATATATACAAGCATGTGTGTGCATTTAAATTAATAAAATAATTATACACAGTACACACACATATATTGTGTTAAACACAAACTTTTATTCGCGATTAATTGTTTAACAGCCCTAATTACCATATTCTATTATTATAACTGGAAATAAAACAATTAAAAACATTACTCTGAATAAAATAAAACATTAACTGAAACAAAAATGTATAAAAATTTATATAAAAAAGCAAAAACAACTAAATTACTGAAATTATTTTATGGAAGTAATAAAGAAATTAATACAAATGGAAGATATTAAACAAAAATCTAATTCAAAAATGTTAATAAAACTATAATAGTATCTCAACAATAGTAAAATAACACTGGATACCTAAAAGTATACTATATGTAAAAAAAAAAATCATACAAATTGTGCTAGCAATATCTGTCATATTCCTATTCCAAACAATGTGATGTAATTTTTCATGTACCGTTCAACATTTTTAAATAATTTTTACAATTTTAAAAATGTAATATTTTTGAAAGAGTCTCTTCTGCTCACCAAGGCTGCATTTATTTGAGCAAAAATACTGTAAAAATTGTGAAATATTATTATAATGTAAATCAGCTGTTCTCTATGTGAAAAAAAAATGTAAAAATATGATTTTCAAAACATCTATTTTCTATATATATGAATATATAGTGTAATTTATTCCTGTGATCAAAGCATCATTACTCCAGTCTTCAGTGTCACATGATCCTCCAGAAATCAGGATAATATGATGATCTGATGCTCAAGACACATTTATGATTTTATTTATAGAAAGAACAGAATTTAAATTAAATATAATCTTTGGACCAATTTAATGCAATCCTTGCTGAAAAAAAGTAATATTTTCTTCCAAACAAACAAAAAAAAATCATACTGATTCCCAAATTGTGGAGATGTGTGTTCACACAGCGGGAGATAAGTGTGCTCTCAGGACTCAGACAGGAAGTGCACTAACACTGAAACTTCCTGTTTTTGACTAAAGCGATTGTAAAGTCAGTGCTATATAATCAGGCTTGTGCTATATAGTGCTGTATATTACCCCAACACACCCACAGAAATCAATAACACAACATTAACTTCCTATTAGCCTCGCAGACAGAGCGGAAGAACAGGAGAGGACATGATGAGCTGTCAGACACACACACACACACACACAATAACCCGTGTCAAGAGGATCCGATTACATCAAATATTCCTGAATGTGTGACAGGAGAGTCCTGGAGTTTAGAGTTTATAACCCGTCTGGCGGAGACTAAACACACATCCCGACGCAAGACAACGGAGTTTCCCAACGCCAACGGTGCCAATTTACCATTCAAATACTGGCAGCTCACGGTCATGCAAATCTGCTGTGGACTGTGGTGAAGCCACACACACACACACACACACACACATCATGACAAACACACATCATGACCTACACACGCACACACACACATCATGACAAAACACACACACATCATGACAAACACACACACACACACACATCTTGACAAACACACACATCGTGACAAACACACACATCATGACAAAAACACAC
>JARPMJ010001400.1:75000-77500 GCA_033366665.1 Phoxinus dragarum
TGGTTAGTTTTGTGTTACCCAGATCCTGGGTCAGACGTAACAACCAGTGTTTGGGGTAGTTTTGTGTAACCCAGATCCTGGGTCAGACGTAACAACCCAGTGTTTGGGTAGTTTTGTGTAACCCAGATCCTGGGTCAGACGTAACAACACAGTGTTTGGGTAGTTTTGTGTTACCCAGATCCTGGGTCAGACGTAACAACCCAGTGTTTGGGGTAGTTTTTGTGTAACCCAGATCCTGGGTCAGACGTTACAACCCAGTGTTTGGGTAGTTTTTTGTGTTACCCAGATCCTGGGTCAGACGTAACAACCCAGTGTTTGGGTAGTTTTGTGTTACCCGGATCCTGGGTCAGACATAATGACCCAGTGTTTGGGTAGGTAAAATTAACCCAACATGTGTTTACCTAGCCCTTGGGTTAAAACAACCCAAATTGAGTTGTTTTTAACCCAGTGTTTTTTAGAGTGTGTGCTGACCCACAGCATAACGCCATACAGGACTGACACAATGATGAAATATAATATATCACAGGCTGGTGTGTGTGTGTGGTGTGTGTGTGTGTGTGTGTGTGTGTGTGTCTGTGTGTGTGTGTGTGTGTGTGTGTGTGTGTGTGTGGGGAGCCATTAGCGGGATCATACGCATTATTTATGAGATGTGCAGGATGGCATCTGTTGGCACAGCAGGAAAATTACGTCTTCTTGGAAAAATGCATTTTGTGTGTGTGTGTGTGTGTGTGTGTGGTGTGTGTGGTGCCTCCGCTGGGAATCGAACCCTTGACCCTGCCGTTGCGAGCGCTGCTGTGTGAGATTGGGGAACTCTGGCGTTTGCTCAGGAGTGTAAGACAACAGAAATCAACACAGGATTCTGGAATGTTCCGAGATCTTCCGACCCCTGATCCCTCATTCCTGCGGGAGATAACGCCTCACACACACACACACACACACACACACGTCTCTCTCACCCTGTAGTGCTTCAGGTTTTGTTGTAAGTGTGTGTGAACAGATGTTTGATGAATGAGATGCAGAATGTGGGAGTGAGGGATCGCTCCGTGTTTCCCAGAATCAGGAGTTACAGGTTTTCAAGTGGCCTAATGAAAATATTTGTTTATTGTTTTAGTTTTAGTTTCTGTTTTATGGTTCAGAATGAGTGTGTGTTCGTCATGTTTACACACACAATGAAAGTTTTGCTTTACATCAAGTGAAATTCCTGTTTGCAAGAAACTTCCCCGTCACGAAAGCGGCCGAGAATGTGAAGCACCGAGATCCTCGTACAGGAAGTGTGTGTTACGTGCTTTACGCTGTGTGGAGGAATGTTTATGGGTGTTATAAAACACACACACACACACACACACACACACAGTGAGCTGGTTTACTCCAGCGCTAACTCAGAGATCTGATGTGTGTGTCTGGCATGTGCAGGTTTCCAAACGCTGACCTCTGACCTCACAGTATCTGATCCTGAGGAAGGACATGTCAACTTCAAATAGAGTTTGAATCATTGTTCTGATTATTTCTACAGGAATGTCTCCACTGTTTGATATCTATGTTTAGCACTACACTCGTCATCATCAGAACCTTGTGCTCGGTTTAAACCCTTAATCTCGGCTGCGGTAATATTACAATATATATATATATAAACATGTTGGGTTATGTTCCCATGTTTGGGTCAAATATGGACAAACCCAACCATTGGTAAAAAAAAAAAAAAAAAGAACATATATATTATTCTTTTTTTCTTTAAAAACAATATATATATATTTGTCTGTATTTGACCCAAACTTGGGTTAAAACAACCCAGCATTTTTTAGAATATAGTCTCCTGCAGATGAATTATGATCTGGATATGAGAATCATTTCTGCCAGTGACTGAGAATGGCTGTGCATTAAGATATTGCTCTCAGATGAGCTCATAATAATCCATATGGTTCTAATAAACAAACAACATGAATAAATGAGCAGCTTGTACAGCAGTGTGAACAAAACATCAGTAATAATGCAGATCATGATCAGATCTGGGACTCTACTGTCCTCTGCTGGAGATCACGAGCAACTGCACTCATAACACACACTATAATGTAACATAATATAATAGAAAATAATGTAATGTAATATTATATAATGCAATGAAAGATAATAGAAAATAATATAATACAATATAAAGAAATGTAATATAATATTTATAATCCAATGTAATTTAATAGAAAAATAATGTAATATAATACAATATATTGTAATGTAATATATTGTGTAATATAATTTAATTTATTATAATATAATTTAATGTAATATAATAGAAAATAATGTATTGTAAAATAATGTAATATAATGTGTAATATTATATAATGCAATGAAATATAATAGAAAATAATATAATACAATATATATTGTACTGTGATGATGTAATGTAATGTGATATACTATAATGCGTAATATGATATAATTTATTATAATATGATATAATGCAATGTAATATAATGTAATATTTATCATCATAGAGAATCTGCCA
>JARPMJ010001400.1:82500-87500 GCA_033366665.1 Phoxinus dragarum
AAACACTGACAAATAAACACATTTTTTGTCATTGAATCATTAATTCAAGAGATTCGTTCAGAAACGCTGATTCATCCAGTAATGATCCGAGTCGTTGAATCATTCACTCAATCCGATTTAAAAAAAATTTTTAATTCAAATTAATTTAACATTTTTAATAGATGGCAGCAATTCAGATTTAGTCAAAACCTCTAGTAAACTTACATCTTTTTTCTCTGTTTGAAACAAATCATGATTTTCAGTTTCCAGAATCATGCAGTTCAGTCTTAATGTTTTCTTAGTAATTAATTAGTTTGCTTAATAATTTTAGTTACATTTTTAGTCATTTTTGTTTTACTTTTCTTTTATTTTTTTATTACTATTTAAAAAAAAAAGCCATTTATGTTTAATTAATTTTTATTTCAATTTTATTTTTATTTATTTTCATTTAATAATTTTAGTGCTTCAATTTAAACTTATTTCAGTTTATTGCCAAGTCAACATTTATAATTTTCATTTAGTTTAAGATTTTCAAGTAATATTTTTTTTATTATTATTTTTTTATGCTCCATTTCAATGACAAAAATGCTTTTAATAGTTGATATTAGTGTTAGTTAGCGTGTATCAGTTTAATATTCAGATTGATTGCTGGATTACTGATGTCGGCTCCGGCTTCACGGCTCTTTACTGATTTATTTATGGTTATTTATTTTTGAATTCTCCTTTGTGTTTGTGTGCAGGAACACACTGAATAATTAATGTTTCTCTCTCTCCCTTTTACAATGTAATTACTTCTCTTTTCATCTGAGCTCAAGTTTACACACACATCTACACCTTTACACACACACATCTACACCTTTACACACACACATCTACACCTTTACACACACATCTACACCTTTACACACACATCTACACCTTTACACACACATCTACACCTTTACACACACATCTACACCTTTACACACGCATCTACACCTTTACACACACACATCTACACCTTTACACACACATCTACACCTTTACACACACATCTACACCTTTACACACACATCTACACCTTTACACACACACACATCTACACCTTTACACACACATCTACACCTTTACACACACATCTACACCTTTACACACACATCTACACCTTTACACACACATCTACACCTTTACACACACATCTACACCTTTACACACACACACATCTACACCTTTACACACGCATCTACACCTTTACACACGCATCTACACCTTTACACACACACATCTACACTTTTACACACACACATCTACACCTTTACACACACACATCTACACCTTTACACACGCATCTACACCTTTACACACGCATCTACACCTTTACACACGCATCTACACCTTTACACACACATCTACACCTTTACACACACACATCTACACTTTTACACACACACATCTACACCTTTACACACACACATCTACACCTTTACACACACACATCTACACCTTTACACACACACATCTACACCTTTACACACGCATCTACACCTTTACACACGCATCTACACCTTTACACACACATCTACACCTTTACACACACATCTACACCTTTACACACGCATCTACACCTTTACACACACACATCTACAGCTTTACACACACATCTACACCTTTACACACACATCTACACCTTTACACACGCATCTACAGCTTTACACACACATCTACACCTTTACACACACATCTACACCTTTACACACACATCTACACCTTTACACACACATCTACACCTTTACACACACATCTACACCTTTACACACGCATCTACACCTTTACACACACACATCTACAGCTTTACACACACATCTACACCTTTACACACACATCTACACCTTTACACACGCATCTACAGCTTTACACACACATCTACACCTTTACACACACATCTACACCTTTACACACGCATCTACACCTTTACACACGCATCTACACCTTTACACACACATCTACACCTTTACACACGCATCTACACCTTTACACACACATCTACACCTTTACACACACATCTACACCTTTACACACACATCTACACCTTTACACACGCATCTACACCTTTACACACACATCTACACCTTTACACACGCATCTACACCTTTACACACACATCTACACCTTTACACACGCATCTACACCTTTACACACGCATCTACACCTTTACACACGCATCTACACCTTTACACACGCATCTACACCTTTACATCTACAGATGATGGGTTCACGAGCAGCCGCTCTCGCCGTGTTAAAGAGACACAAACACACATAATGAAATGGACAGAATTTGAAACCTGAGACTGTTTGATATCAGAAGTATTCAAGATTATTGTATGGCAGTGGGAGTTTTAGTTCATGTTTGATGGAGGTTTTATTTCCACACGCGTCGTTCATTCGTTCTGATGGATGAGTCTGTGAACGGCAGTAATCTGATGTTGCTGGTCTCTTTCAGGTCCTGTGAATGCGTGCGCTGGGACAGATGAAGCATGTGTTTGAGGCGGGCGCTTGCGGGATGAAACCCTGACCGGATATCAGCCGGTCAGTTTATTTATTATGGAATATGAGCAGATTGATTACAGCTGGAGATCATGTTTGTTCAGACATGGGTTAAAACGTGAAACTTAAGTCATGATGTGGCTGGGATTTATTTATGTAAATATATTTAAGTGTTCTTAGCTTGTAACATGGGTCGATAATACATTTACATAAATGTTTACATTAGTTTGTGTATAAATTAGTTGTCAGCACAAGAAACTGTTTTCTGACACAAATGGTCTATGGTTTAATGTTTGAGAATAAGAAAATGAAGACATAAAAATTAGTAGATGTACTGACAATTTTTCATATATATATATATATATATATATATATATATATATATATATAAATACTTAATTTTACATTACTGTAGTAATATTTCTTGTTTTGTTTAATAGTAATAATAAAAATTGTGATGTGGTTTAACATTTGGTTTAATGTTTGAAGATTTAAAAAAAGTCAAATATTAGTAGATGTACTGTAAAATATATATATATAAATGTATGAATTAGGTGTAAAAACTATATATACACTATTTATTTTACATTACAACAGTAGTATTTCTTATTTTGTTTATTTTATTTGATAATAATAGTAATATAATTAATAAATTATAGTTATGTGGTTTAAAATATGTTTTTTAATTGTTTGAAAAATAAAGTTATAACATGCACAGCTTTAATGTGATTAAATACATTTAGCAAATGTATTACACTGATTTCTGAAGGATCATGTGACATGTAATGATGTGGAAAATCACAGGAATAAATTACACTTTACTATATATTCACATAGAAAACAGCAGATTTACATAATAATAATATTTCACAGTGTTTTTGATCAAATATGCGCAGAAGAGAAAGATTAATGCTCTGATGATGAGGTTTATTTGTGTCTGTAGTCGATCTCTAATGATGCAGAGCGACGACCGCAAGAGAAAGAAACTGAGTTTGAACCCCAGAAGCGTATCGGACGAGTACAGTCTGCGCGTGAGTACCGTGACCCCTGACCCCTGACCTCTGACCTCCAGCGAATCCGTGACCAGACTTTCTTCTTCCTCCTCAGGAGCGACCGAAAGACGACGCCCCCAAGATGAAGAATAAAGTTTCCACTTCACAAGGTAGAAAAAAGAAACTGCTTCCATACTTTAAAAAAAAACTTTTACAGCGGCGTTTGTTCCGGAAGTATTCATTTAAAAAAAAGCTACTAGGAGAATCACAACATTACAAACTTTGATTTGAAGCCTAAAAAGTAAGAACTACAATCCCATGAAGCATGGCGAAATATAAAACTATTCATTTAAACATGTTGATTATATAGGCCTATTTATAAAACAATATATTTTACGTTTATTTTATCTCTATACACATATTTAAATATTCTGAGACCGACTCGATTACGTCATTCACTCTTTTGCCATGTTTTGCTTGTTTCGACTCTAATTGGTTGGAATTTTCTGCACAGCATCATGGGTAATGTAGTTTTTCACCACAAATTCCGATTTGTGTGTGTGTGTGTGTGTGTGTGTGTCAGCAGTGAGTGGGAAGAAGAAGCCGTGGTCGTGGGATCAGTATCTGGAGGACGAGAGCGCAGAAGCAGCGCCTCAGGAGCTCTTCACTGAGGTGTCTATATACTATACATCTATACACACAACATTTGAATTTAAAGGTACACTGTGTAGTTTAAGTATTTTATTAGCTAAATCAATGTCTTTATTCATAAATATGTCCTCATTGGTGTAAAATTAGCTCTGCCAATGATCCGACTTATCCTCGTAGGCAAAGAATTTCTTATCTTTATTTACATTGGACAGGTAAGTCCACGGAGGCTTCCATGTCGTTTCGCCATCTTGAAAAACTATAATAGCAGAGAGGGAAAAAAGCACTAGCCTAGCTCAGCGCTGTCGTTCAGAGCCCGCGTCACGTGACTGACACCAGACACCTGTACTGCACGATACTTCATCATTTTGTGTGTCGGTTAGTGTGTCGAGTTGCAGTTTGTTTGAAATAACTGATTTTCAAATTGATGATCAAAAATTGATAGAAATACCAGCATGTACATCTGTTTTATTATCTGATACACAATAACTGGACCACGGACGTGCACCAGCTTCTCCATGTCTGTAACTCTGGGATGTGTGCTCTTCTAGTCCCAGGCGTTCCCGAGCGGCAGGAGCGGGTTTAAGGTCGGGATGAGGCTGGAAGGGATCGACCCGCTGCATCCGTCCATGTTCTGTGTGCTGTCAGTGGCCGAGGTCAGGAACGCTCGCTTTAATACTTGTGTTGTGGGAAGTAGATGCATGTCTGCATGTGACGTCAGAATACTGTAGATGAGAAGTTAACCATGTTAAGGAATGATTGACTCTGGTTGAGGAGTAAAAACACCTGCAGTTTTGATGCTACGTTATTGATTTGATTCGCAGTGAATTTATACCTTGAATGCAAGTCGATTTGGAA
>JARPMJ010001400.1:92500-140000 GCA_033366665.1 Phoxinus dragarum
GGGACGATTACATGGAAGACACCAGCGCATCTGCCGCTCCGAGTCAAGCCTTCTGTGTGGTGAGTGTGTGTGTGTGTGTGTGTGTGTGTGTGTGTGTGTGTGTGTGTGTCTGTGTGTGTCTGTGTCTGTGTCTGTGTCTGTGTCTGTGTGTGTGTGTGTGTGTGTGTGTGTGTGTGTGTGTGTGTGTGTGTGTGTGTGTGTGAAAGAGTGTGTGAGAGTGAGAGTGTGTGAGAGTGAGAGTCTGAGTGTGTGTGAGAGTGTGTGAGAGTGTGTGTGAGAGTGTGTGTGAGAGTGTGTGTGAGAGTGTGTGTGAGAGTGTGTGTGAGAGTGTGTGTGAGAGTGTGTGTGAGAGTGTGTGTGAGAGTGCCTGAGAGTGTGTGTGAGAGTGTGTGAGAGTGTGTGAGAGTGTGTGAGAGTGTGTGAGAGTGTGTGAGAGTGTGTGAGAGTGAGTGAGTGTGTGAGTGAGTGAGAGTGTGTGAGAGTGTGTGAGAGTGAGAGTGTGTGAGAGTGAGTGAGAGTGAGAGTGTGTGAGAGTGAGAGTCTGAGTGTGTGTGAGAGTGTGTGAGAGTGTGTGTGAGAGTGTGTGTGAGAGTGTGTGTGAGAGTGTGTGTGAGAGTGTGTGTGAGAGTGCCTGAGAGTGTGTGTGAGAGTGTGTGAGAGTGTGTGAGAGTGTGTGAGAGTGTGTGAGAGTGTGTGAGAGTGTGTGAGAGTGTGTGAGAGTGTGTGAGAGTGTGTGAGAGTGAGTGAGTGTGTGAGTGAGTGAGAGTGTGTGAGAGTGTGTGAGAGTGTGTGTGAGAGTGAGTGAGTGTGAGTGTGAGTGTGAGTGTGAGTGTGAGTGTGAGAGTGAGTGTGTGTGTGTGTGTGTGAGAGTGAGTGTGAGAGTGAGTGTGAGAGTGAGAGTGAGAGTGAGTGTGAGAGTGAGTGTGAGAGTGAGTGTGAGAGTGAGTGTGAGAGTGAGTGTGAGAGTGAGAGTGAGTGTGAGAGTGAGAGTGAGTGTGAGAGTGAGAGTGAGAGTGAGTGTGAGAGTGAGTGTGAGAGTGAGTGTGAGAGTGAGTGTGAGAGTGAGAGTGAGTGTGAGAGTGAGAGTGAGTGTGAGAGTGAGAGTGAGAGTGAGTGTGAGAGTGAGTGTGAGAGTGAGTGTGAGAGTGAGTGTGAGAGTGAGTGTGAGAGTGAGAGTGAGTGTGAGAGTGAGAGTGAGAGTGAGTGTGAGAGTGAGTGTGAGAGTGAGTGTGAGAGTGAGTGTGAGAGTGAGTGTAAGAGTGAGTGTGAGAGTGTGTGAGTGTGAGTGTGAGAGTGTGTGTGAGAGTGAGTGTGAGAGTGTGTGAGTGTGAGAGTGAGTGTGAGAGTGTGTGAGTGTGAGAGTGAGTGTGAGAGTGAGTGTGAGAGTGAGTGTGAGAGTGAGTGTGAGAGTGAGTGTGAGAGTGAGTGTGAGAGTGAGTGTGAGAGTGAGTGTGAGAGTGTGTGAGTGTGAGAGTGAGTGTGAGAGTGTGTGAGAGTGTGTGTGAGAGTGTGTGTGTGTGTGTGTGTGTGTGTGTGCGTGCGTGTGAGTGTGTGTGTGTGTGTGTGTGAGTGTGTGTGTGAGAGTGTGAGTGTGAGTGTGAGTGTGAGTGTGAGTGTGAGTGTGAGTGTGAGTGTGCGTGTGAGTGTGCGTGTGTGTGCGTGTGCGAGTGTGTGTGTGAGTGTGTGTGTGTGTGTGATCTGACCTGTGGTGTTCCTGCAGAGACCGGCTCACGGGTTCCAGCCGCTCATGAAGCTGGAGTGTGTGGACAGAAGGAACCCGATGCTGATCCGCGTCGCCACCGTCACCGACACCGAAGACTACAGAGTCAAAGTGAGGAAGAGCTCTGATTGCTCACTTACACACGTCACACACGTCACACACGTCACACACGTCACACACGTCACACACGTCGAGTGCAGGGCTTGTACAAGGAGCTTAAAGTGCTTGAATTTTTTTAATTTAAGTCCTGGAAAACTCATAAAAACAGAAATATTCATGAAAAAGTGCTTGAATTGAAAGGCGAATTTTATGAATGATTGAATTTTATCGATGAAACAATATTTTCTTGCAAGATTTCTGTTATAGTCCGTCTGATATAGAGGCATATGGCTATGAGTGTGATATTGCCCATATAAATATCCAAGTATATGATACAGCTTTTATTCTTCTGGTCAATCATATATTCATGTGAGAATAAATCAGATTTGATAAGGAAAGCGATATCTTTGTCGTCATGTCTGATTTAACAGTCTCTGTACGAACCCTGTGAATGCCTCCGTTTTTTAAAAATAGAATCATTTTTAACATTATAAATGTCTTTACTGCAGTTTAATGCATCTTTGATCGATAAAAGTATTAATTTATTTCTCTTTTTGACCCCAAATAATCTTTATATTTATTACTTTTGAACTCACATTTTGTACTAGTTTGTTTTTTGTTTTCTGTGTTCATGGCATCATCTGAATGATTTCAGATCAAGCTTTAAGAGAAACTCATGTGTGTGTGGTGTATTGTGTTGTTGTGTGGTGTATTGTGTTGTTGTGTAATAATGATCTCGGTTCCTCAGGTGCATTTCGACGGCTGGCACGAGAAGTTTGATTTCTGGGTGGATTCAGATCTGCCGGATCTTCATCCGATGGGCTGGTGCTCCAGGACGGGTCACCCGCTAGAACCACCACTCGGTGAGTGTGTGTGTGTGTGTGTGTGGGTGTGTGTGTGTGAGTGAGTGACGGACGGGTCACCCGGTAGAACCACCACTCGGTGAGTGTGTCTGTGTGAGAGAGAGACAGAGAGAGAGAGAGTGTGTGTGTGTGTGTGAGTGAGAGAGTATGTGTGTGAGTGAGAGAGTGACGGACGGGTCACCCGGTAGAACCACCACTCGGTGATTGTGTGTGTGTGTGAGAGAGAGAGAGAGAGAGAGAGAGAGAGTGTGTGTGTGTGTGTGTGTGTGTGTGTGTGTGTGTGAGTGAGAGAGTGTGTGTGTGAGTGAGAGAGTGACGGACGGGTCACCCGGTAGAACCACCACTCAGTCGGTGTGTGTGTCTGTGTCTGTGTGTGTGTGTGTGTGTGGGTGAGTGTGTGTGTGAGTCTGTTCCCATTATGCCATACTAACAGAATACATGATGAATTACTCGGCTGACTGGAGAGACGTCAAGTTTTACCGTGTTTAGTATGATATATGAAGCGTTATTATCATCCGTGTGTGTGTGTGTGTGTGTGTGTGTGTGTGGAACTGAAATAGCCGCAGGTCACTAGAGTAACGCTGTAGAAACATGTTACATTAGTGTTTCATGAAGTCAAATGCAGGCTAATGCACTGCGCTCATTCATTGCGTGTTTTGAGCATATATATTGTTGTTTTGAGCATATATATTGTTGTTTTGAGCATATATATTGTTGTTTTGAGCATATATATTGTTGTTTTGAGCATATATATTGTTGTTTTGAGCATATATATTGTTGTTTTGAGCATATATATTGTTGTTTTGAGCATATATATTGCGTGTTTTGAGCATATGTATTGTTGTTTTGAGCATATGTATTGTTGTTTTGAGCTTATGTATTGTTGTTTTGAGCATATATATTGTTGTTTTGAGCATATATATTGTTGTTTTGAGCATATATATTGCGTGTTTTGAGCATATATATTGTTGTTTTAAAGCACACGCAGGGCTCTCAGACGTGAAGAGCTCGGTGACGCAGGGTGTGTGTCCGACTCCGGGCTGCAGGGGCATCGGACACATCAAAGGAGCAAAATACACCGGACACCACAGGTGAGACACACACACACACACACCACCATCAAACATATACACCTTATCAGTTCATTAATTTCCTAGAAATCAAACCCATTACCTTGCCGTTGCACTGTCGCCTTTTTTCCGCCTTTGTCGCCACTGGCTCTTGTCTTGCTTACTTGGGGACATTTAATTTAATATTCATCAATATTATTGATCTCCTGCATTGACAGCATTATATGAGAACTGAACTGAGCTGGATGATGACATCGCGGTGTTATCCAGAGCGGCTATATATATAAATAAAGAAATTAACTAAATTAATAACTTTTTTACAACAAAAATGAAACATCACTGAACTTACTTAAGCTGTGACGCCATTTTCTTCTGGAAACAAACTTTGTTGCATTATTTTCCTGTTATCTCTGTAAAGCTGCTCTGAAACTCTCTGTACTGTAGCTCTATATAAAGCTCTATATAAATAAAGGTGACTTGACTATGATCTGCTTTTTGAGCTACAAGAAAGCAGAATATAATTTTTTGGGTGACCTAAAGCTTTATTCAAGGCAAGTATTGTGTTGTTGTCTGTGATCTTGAGGAGTTTGTGAGGACTGGTTTCTCCTGGACTCTGTTCAGAGACGCACGCATCTGCTGAAACTCTCAGCCAACAGTCTGTGTGTCCCAATCCCAGCATGCACCTGTGTGTCCCAATCCCAGCATGCCCCTGTGTGTCCCAATCCGAGCATGAACTATAGTGTCCTGCACACACTAGTGAAAACATATAAAAAATGATATCTGGTGTCTGAATAATTTTTGGTTTGACTGTATGCCAAAATAAGCGGGCCCAGTATTGAACCCTGGGGTACCCCACTAATAATAATGACGGAGTATGAGGGAAAACTTACAAAAAGCTACAGAGAAAGTTCTTTATTTAATATAAGAACAAAACTTGTGCGTCTTTCAGAGGCATCTGCTCACAAACGAGCCGTAAACGAGCTCAGACGGGAATAGAGTGATCCCGCAATATAACGGACCCTCGGATCTCTCCTCCTGCAATCCGCAGCGCTGCTATTCCTGTAGCTCACCTTTCCCAGCCATATAATCACTGGAGAATCAGCGGCTCACATTTAGAGAAAGGATACTGTCTTTTTTTAGAAAGCCACTTCTGATTACACAGACCGCAGAAGAAAGGAAGCTTTTTAAAGCTGCGCTTCTGCTAAATCTGCTTAGAGATGGAATTTTGAAATTGGTTTCATTAAAACCTCGTTTACATCCTATTTGCATACATCTCAAAACTAGCAGTGTGCGCAGAACGTTGCAGTGGTTTCAGGATTCTCGGGCTGCTGTGGTGTGCATCACTTTAATAAACGTCCTCTAGAGTTAAACGAGATTGACACTCAGAACTTTGTTTATATGAGACATCCGAAGCCATTATTACAGTAAACAAGGGCTATATGAGCTGAACTATATTCCAATAGATGCATAATTTAACATGCATATTATAATGAGTAATCATAATCTTCTACCGCCTTGTCTACTGGAGCTTCATAATTCTTTATTATAGATGAACTCATTATCTGTACAGTGTAGTTTTATTTATATATTTTTAATTTAGCATGCATCTTAAATTTTACTTGTTTATTTATTTAGTTTGTGTTTGTATTCATTTCTATTTTTATTTTTTATATATATATTTGTGTACTTTTTATTTTTTTATTTGTCTATTTTTTTTATTTAT
Source organism: Phoxinus dragarum (assembly GCA_033366665.1). Lineage (NCBI taxonomy): Eukaryota > Metazoa > Chordata > Actinopteri > Cypriniformes > Leuciscidae > Phoxinus > Phoxinus dragarum. Next base: position 97,976 of record JARPMJ010001400.1, read on the forward strand.
TTTGCATGCATTTACAATTTTGCTTGTTTATTGATTTATTTTATTTATTTTATTTTATTTGTTTTTTACCCGGTGTATATATATTTTATATATTCAATTAAATACATTAAATGAATAATATTTTTGAGCATTTTTAAATGGTTGTCCTGTTTTATAATTTAATGTGAATTTTTATTGAAATTTTAGACAAGGGCTATGTGAGCTTAAAAATTTTGAGCTAAAATACATTGCGATAGATGCATAATTTAACATGCATATTATAATGAGTAATCATAATCTTCTACCGCCTCGTCTACTGGAGCTTCATAATTTAATCTTTATTATAGATGAACTCATTATCTGTACAGTGTGGGATGAGAAACGTATAAAGTCGTGTTTTGGCCGCTTGAATATGAGCTCATGCTGCAATGAATAAATAAATAATATTATTATATGTGAAGTGCAAGATGCACTGGTCGTCCTCTTTCACTGCAGTCCGTTGCATTATCTTCCCCCAACACACACAGGTAGCGCTGTGTTCGAGTGTGAAGTGTTTCTCCCAGTGAGAGAGTGGATCTCTATTCTTAGATCCATTCGCTGAGTGTGACCTGAGAATCTCCTGCCGCTCTTAAACAAGCCGCCGCTTCCCCTCGGAGAATACACAGCGAGTTTCCTTCCAGAACCGAGTGTCCGTGAAGAGTGCAGATCAGAACTCGATCACATGGGGCGACGCTCAAAAACATCAGTTCTAGAATCAAATGATGTTAAAATATAGTCTGGCTATTACCAGACCAAGCTCCATCTTTTAACATGGAACATTAGAGTCTGCTCTGTGTTTCTCCTGCACAGGAGGCGGGATCAACGGCACAGTTCAAATGACTCTGTACGCAATTGACTGTCGCAAAGACCCGCCCCCCTTAGTTACTGTTGCTATGTCCGACAAGCTACGCCGCTCTCACACACACCATGTTCTCTCACAGTGAAAAACACATCGGAGCAGAGAAACACTGACAACACACTGACAGACACAGACCAGCTTACTTTTCGGTTACTTTTGATATTGAACAAAGTCTCACCTTTCAAATTTGGTAATTTCTTTAAAGAAATTGAAACAATAAATAGCGTTTTGTGTCTCTTTAATGTGTCGTGACAGATCGCTCAGTTAAAGCCGCTCGTGAACCGATCATCTCTTCCTTCTAGTTCATTTACAGCATCAAATAAACATGAATGAACATCAGAAGGAATGTTGTTTTAACCGCGGAGAGACGTCAGTACACTCCGCTTCTCAAGCTCAAATCCTCCAACGTTAATCTACTAACTCTCCTGACTGCTTTGTCCGACAAAATGGCGGATGGCGAAGTATGATTGGTCAGATCACCTGTCAATCAAGCTCCATGCGAAGGGTTAATTGGATAGTCCTTCAACCAATCAGACGCGAAAACCCCAGTCAACAAACGTGTTGGTTTGTAGCGTTGATCAGCGGGTTGCGTAGGTTGTGCAAAAAAAAACATGAAAGTGAGTGGCATCTACACACTCGAGCGTCTGTTCGCTGAACTAAAGAAGACATTGAGCATCGTCGAGAGGTTGAAAGGAATTGGATTCGTCGCTTCTCTATCGTCATCGTGTTAAACCCGCCAATCGTGCGCCAGCTGGATAAGCCAGCGTGTGATTGGTCCCCGCAGATCTGAGCAGGAGAGATGCATGTACAGGTGGACCTGAGCTGCAGATCCATAAAATATTAACAATCTATAATAATATAAAAAATGTATTGACCTCTAATTCATAAGCATTGATATGTTGGTTCGTAACATGTATATATTGTATTTTGAGTATTTTAAATATTGAAATTCTCTCTCTCAGTGCCTTCGGTTGCCCGTACTCTGAGATGAACATGAAGAAAGAAGTGGTTCTGCCGGACCGGCTCGGGGGGGAGAAGCAGATCACCTTCGTCCCGGTGCACTTCGTGCAGAAAACCAAACGCCTGTGTCCAGATGAAGAAGAAGAAGAGGAGGATGAGGAGGAGAACAGGTTTGTGAATGACCAGATGATCTAATGCACTCACTGTCCACTGTTGGACTCATTATTTGATCAATCTGATCTGATCTTTAACATTTTATTGGATTCACTTGGATTGACATAAATTAGTGCAAGTGAAACGTTCACTTCAGAGTTAAAATGTCCTGATAGTTTACTCTCCTGCACGTCATCCAAGATGTTCATGTCTTTCTTTCTTCAGTGGAAAATAAATGAAGGTTTTTGAGGAACACACTCCAGATGTTCTCCATATAGTGACTTCAATGGTCCAACTTCAAAGTCTCTCACGATCCAGCCGAGGAATAAGAGTCTCATCTAGACAAACCAGCGGACATTTTATAACTAAATAAACATTTATATACTTTTAACCACTAATGCTGGTCTTGCACTAGCAACACATTATGTAATGGTGTTGAAAGCTCAAGCATGACGTCGGCGGAAGAACAGACCCGGTGTTTACAAAAAGTCAAACGCCATTTACAAAAATTGTGGATTAGTGGTTAAAAGTATATAAATGTGTATTTTGTTATAAAATGGCGGCTGGTTTGTCTAGATGAGACTCTTATTCCTCGGCTGGATCGTGAGAGACTTTGAAGCTGAAACTCACATCTGGACCTTCGACCCGCTGGACCATTGAAGTCACTATATGGAGAAAATCTGGAGTGTGTTCCTCACAAACCTTCATTTATTTTCCACTGAAGAGAGAAAGACGTGAACATCTTGGATGACGTGCGGGAGAGTAAACTATCAGGACATTTACTTTCTGAAGTGAACTCCTGCTTTAATTGTCACTCAGACTCAGTAGTCTGATATCTGGCCTCAGAACAGCTTTCCTCTCTCAGTGTGTGTGTGTGTGTGTGTGTCCTCACGTCCGTACACACTCTCAGCGCTGCAGAGAGAGAGAGAGAGAGAGAGATGGTGAATCTGCATTATCGGTGCGCAGTGTGTGAGGATCGCTGTCCCGAGAGCTTTCTTCCACTATGCCGTGCGTCAGCAGCTCCACGTTTAATTTGAAAGCATCAGAGCTTCAGTGCAGTCGATAAACATGCGTTACACGGTCATTCTGTGTAGACTTCAGGAAGAGGAGAGAGTCGCTGATGTGTTCAGAGGTTTGGAGTCGTGACAAACTCGCTCGCTGCCAAGAGACCAATCCAGCGAACACCAGTGTGACCCGCCAGCTTACACACTCCAACCAGGGGATTATTTATTCAGTTTAGATGGTTTATTTTTATATTCGTTTATACAGTTTTCATTTTAATATTAGTTTAAATGTGTGTGTGTGTGTATATATATATATATATATATATATATATATATATATGTAAACTAATAACATTTTATAATATATATTATAAAATGTACTGTTTATTTATTTTAAAATTGTATTTATTTAAAATAAAAATGTCTATTTTTTTTTGCATGCATCTTAAATTTAGCTTATTTATTTGTATTTAATTTGTATTAATTTTTTTTTTTTTTTTTATGCATCTTAATTTTTGTCTATTTATTTATTTATTTTTATTTATTTTTTATTCTTTTTAATATTAAATTGAAAAAAAACATTATATTTATAATATTTGAGTATTTTAAACATGGTTGCCCTGTTTTATAATTTAAAGTGAATTTTTATTTCACTTTTACACGTAGTTTCATTTTAGTTGTTAATCATTTCCAGAAAAATCATTTATAATAAAAACTGCAATTATTCCAGAAAAATGCGAATAATCCATGTTGGTTTGGTGGTGACTGTAAAGCCAGGTTTCACTGAGGCGCGCGTGTGTGTGTGTGTGTGTGTGTGTGTGTGTGTGTGTGTGTGTGTGTCTGTGTCTGTGTCTGTGTCTGTGTCTGTGTCTGTGTCTGTGTCTGTGTCTGTGTCTGTGTCTGTGTCTGTGTGTGTGTGTGTGTCTCAGGGTGATGATGGCGTATGACGCGGACGCTCCTCGTGTGCGCGGTCGACCTGCGCTGGTGAAGCGAGAGATGAAGGAAGAGCCGGTGACTCTCGGGAAGAGAGGACGCTTGACCAACAGGTGAGGATCACACTATACACTCATGAATTATGATCGATGACGAGACCCTCATATCACGATACTGAACTCACGATACCATACTATTGCGATACTCAAGACATATGATAAATGGTTAACAAATTTTTATTAAAATGCTAAATTTGGTATTACATTGTGTGTGTAAATGAATAGACTTGGACTAAGATTGTAGTCTTGAGTTTCTTCCGGGAACGAACACGCCACAATATTCCTCATAATAATTAATGTGCAGAATAAAGGGGCGGGGCCTGGTTGAGTTAGTTAGTAGTGTGTTAAACTGGCAGTTATGGTAAGTGGCGGGGCATTTCCCAAACACACTCGAAGCGCTCGACCATTCACAACACACTGCTCCAGCCGACCAATCAGAGCACAGTGTGCTTTTCAGAAGGAGGGGCTTCATAGAGACAGGAAGTAAACAGAGCGTTACTGACAGACTGGGAAGAGAGGAGCCGCAACAATGGAGAATATGAGGAAATATTAATGAATTTTTCACTCAAAAATCATCTTTTATGTCCTTTCAAAGCTGTGTGACTTTCATTCATCTTCTGAGCTCAAACTTTAGTCCACGCATTAAAAGTCTACATAGTCAACATTTTCAAGCTTCAGAAGATAAACGGGGCCCCCGTGTAAAAAAGATAGACTTGGTTAATTTGTTCCGATCTGCAGTACGAGTCCTGAATTGATTTATTGCACGTCTGAGTTATCTGTGCTGTAAAAGAGAGTTTTGAATAAAGTTGAACTACTGTTAATTTGCAGTTTTCACCCCGTCAGAGAGTTTCTTCATCCGTTTCCTGACATTAATCATTCATGTTTTATTTACTCTTAACTGCAGAATGTCCTGGAGGGTTTTAATGTCCTCTGAACCTCACAGATACAGAGCGAGACTCGTGTGTGTTCAGACTCTGTGTTTCTGCTTGCTTCTCATCACGGATCTTTACATCCAGAGCGGCACATTTCACTCAAATATGGCATAAAACATTTGTGAGGTATAAGTTTAAAGCCGTGTGTATATCTCTGTGCCGGAGGAGGGTTTCAGCTCAGTCCTCTGTGCTTCTACAGCAGGAACATTTAAAGCTTTCATTGCACTTTTAACACTTCCTAGAGCTTGGGGACGTTTAGCAGGATCTGGGGTAATGAGCTTGATTAGATAATGGTTGGATAATGATCGGATAATGATCGGATTCGGAAAATTATCGGATAATGATCGGATAATGATCGGAAAATGATCGGATAATGATCGGAAAATGATCGGATTCGGAAAATTATCGGATAATGGTCGGATAATGATCAGATTCGGAAAATGATTGGAAAATGATCAAATAATGATTGGATAATGGTCGGATAATGATCGGATTCGGAAAATGATTGGAAAATTATCAAATAATGATTGGATAATGGTCGGATAATGATCAAATAATGATCGGATAATGGTCGGATAATGGTAGAAAAATTATCGGATAATGATCGGAAAATGATCGGATAATGATCGGATAATGATCGGAAAATGATCGGATAATGATTGGATAATGATCGGATAATGGTCGGATAATGGTCGGATAATGATTGGATAATGATCGGATAATGGTCGGATAATGATTGGATAATGATCGGATAATGGTCGGATAATGGTCGGATAATGATTGGATAATGATCGGATAATGGTCGGATAATGGTCGGATTCGGAAAATGGTCGGATGATCGGATTCGGAAAATGATCGGATAATGGTCAGATTCGGAAAATGATCGGATAATGGTCAGATTCGGAAAATGATGGGATAATGGTCGGATAATGATTGGATAATGATCGGATAATGGTCGGATAATGGTCGGATAATGATCGGATAATGATCGGAAAATGATCGGATAATGATTGGATAATGATCGGATAATGGTCGGATAATGATTGGATAATGATCGGATAATGGTCGGATAATGGTCGGATAATGATCGGATAATGATCGGAAAATGATCGGATAATGATTGGATAATGATCGGATAATGGTCGGATAATGGTCGGATAATGATTGGATAATGATCGGATAATGGTCGGATAATGATTGGATAATGATCGGATAATGGTCGGATAATGGTCGGATAATGATTGGATAATGATCGGATAATGGTCGGATAATGGTCGGATTCGGAAAATGGTCGGATGATCGGATTCGGAAAATGATCGGATAATGGTCAGATTCGGAAAATGATCGGATAATGGTCAGATTCGGAAAATGATGGGATAATGGTCGGATAATGATCGGATTCGGAAAATGGTCGGATGATCGGATTCGGAAAATGATCGGAAAATGATCGGATAATGATCAAATAATGGTCGGATAATGATCGGATTCGGAAAATGGTCGGATGATCGGATTCGGAAAATGGTCAGATTCGGAAAATGGTCGGAAAATGATCGGATAATGGTCGGATAATGATCGGATTCGGAAAATGGTCGGATGATCGGATTCGGAAAATGATCGGAAAATGATCGGATAATGATCGGATAATGGTCGGATAATGATCGGATTCGGAAAATGATTGGAAAATTATCGGATAATGGTTGGACAATGAGCGGAAAAGTATCGGAAAATTATCGGATAATGATCGGGAAATGGTCGGAAAATGATCGGATAATGATCGGAAAATGCACAAAACTAAAGTATTAGGCCGTGTGTCCACCAAAGCGGTTTAGCCGGCTGATAGTCGAGCTGTGGGCGCTTGAGAGTGTTTTGGCAGCGCAGAATTTGCTTGTTATGATACGGAATATCTGTGAAAGTGTTACTAGTCTCTCATTTCACACATTTTGTGTTGATTCTATATTAAAATGTCGATACAATGTAACGTATTTGCTCAGGCTCGTTTTAAATTATGCTGTTCCGTTATTATGCGTGTTGTTGTCGCCTGTTGACGTTGTACAAGCAGAATGTGGCGGTCGGTCGGTGTGGTATTAGCCCCTCCATGTTTATGCATTACTGTGTTAAATAAATAGTGATGTTGATGTCTGGATGTCTGATTGTGGTGTAATGAGACTGGTGTGGTTATTCAGTGCTGGTGTGATCAGAGTCTCTCTCTCCAGAATCTCTCCGTCAGCGAAGCTTCTGCGCATCAAAGACGAGGACGACGACATCGACGTGAACAGCGTCCTCTCAGGTGTGTGTGTATTCTCACTCATTCAGGTGTGTGTGTGTGTTTTCACTCGTTCAGGTGTGTGTGTCTATTCTCACTCGTTCACTGAGAGTGTGTGAGAGAGTTGTGTTCCTCAGTCACGCTGAGAGTGTGTGTGAGTGTGTGTGTGTGATCAGCAGCAGTAATGACGAGAAATATCTTATTTTTAGAATACTGCATTATTATGCTGCGATTTCCATGGAAAAATTCTGCTGTGTGTGTGTGTGTGTGTGTGTGTGTGTGTGTGTGTGTGTGTGTGTGTGTGTGAGGAGGCGTTTGGTGAATCAGCTCTTTCTCTACACGAGCAGGTTGAGCTTCAGGTTTATTCTCACTGAAACAAGTTTTCCTCAGTAAATCTCACAATTAACTGCATAAAAAGGAACTTACACATTTAATTAAATGACGTTTTGAAGTGCAAAGACTGAAATAGTATTTTCTTGTAAAACATCCGATAAGAGTCTTTATGTACGAGTTTGAATAATCATGTATACAGTGTGAAGAACCGCACGAGCGTCCGCATCATTAGTGTGGAGCATCCGACGGGGAATAAGAGTTCCTGCAGGAGGACGTCTGGTTTACAGGAGAGTAATCCGGTCACCTGATCTCAACTCCGCGTTTGTCTCCTGAGATCTTCTCGATTAGACGATTAAGTTGTTGATGATGTTCTGGGATAGATTGTCATCGATGAGCTCGGCTCTCGGCTTTCATTAGCAGAGACGATTGATGAAGAGTCTTTATCATCTTCACTTGATCAGCTGACGCTCTCAGATCCTTCGAGTCAGGTGATCAACCCCGCGTATGACATCATAAGCTGACGCTCTCAGATCCGTCGGGTCAGGTGATCAACCCTGCGTATGACATCATCAGCTGTGAACGAGAGAGAATCTAGAGGTTTGATTTGTTGAGAGAGAGAGAGAGAGAGAGAGACTAATGCATTCTGTGGTTCTCAGGCTCATTAGAGTCGAGGCTCAGCGTGGGCCTTGACAGTCTGACAGCAGAGACCCGAGATTCATGAGCTGATCGTGTCAAACTCACACACCTGACAGATCACATCACATGACCCTGACAGATCGCATCACATGACCCTGACAGATCGCATCACATGACCCTGACAGTTCGCATCACATGACCCTGGCAGATCGCATCACATGACCCTGGCAGATCGCATCACATGACCCTGGCAGATCGCATCACATGACCCTGGCAGATCGCATCACATGACCCTGGCAGATCGCATCACATGACCCTGACAGTTCGCATCACATGACCCATGACTACCTTAGTTAACATGAACTAAGAATGAAGCATTTATTAATCTTAGTTAATATTAATTTACACATTTTACATTATTAAAATCAAAGGTTGTATTTGTTAGCATTAGTTAATGCACCGTGAACACAATGAACAGCTGTATTTTTATTAACTAACATTAACAAAGATTAATAAATACTGTAACTAATGTATTGCTCACTGTTAGTTCATGTTAGTTAATACATTAACTAATAAACCTTATTGTAAAGTGTTACCAAAATATATATTTTACTCAATTTCTACCAGAGAAAATATTTCAGAGTTTTGAATAACTATAAAATGTGTATTTTTTTATTAGTTTCCATGATTTTTTCCCTCATATATCCGTTTATCCAGTTTTCTGTGAGAATCCTTATCCTTCAAAGACAAAATCCAGTTATTGAGGAGGTGGATAAGTAGCAATAATTATAATATGAGCAATATTGAGCGTTACCGTTGGAGTCGCTATAACAGGGTCATTTAGAAAATACACTCAAAAGCCTATAACTCCAAAACGAAAACTCAAAACTTTCTGAAAATAGGGGAGCACATGTCACATATTATTCTAAACAAGCATACCAATTTATATGGAGATCGGACCGTAGGTGGCGCTATAACTGTTAAAAGCTTTATAAGCGTATGGTAAAGTGCCTGTATTGGCTGTAAATGGAGATGTCAGTGGTTACATGCTTGCTGAATAAACCGTAATATCGTTTTATGCGTGTGTGTGTGTGTGTATGTGCTTAAAGGCCTTAAAAGCTTGAACCCCGATAACTGCTGCTCGCAGCTTTAATGAATCTGTGTTAACATTAATAAAAACACGACATGTTAGCTGTGGTTTGTTGAATGGTATTTGTGAACTGGCTGGTTTTGCTTCTTCATGTCCTTGAGAACCAGATGAGGAGCAGATGGTGTGTGTGTGTGTGTGTGTGTGAGTGTGTGTGAGTGTGTGAGTGTGTGTGTCTCTCGGTCTCGGTCATGATAGTTTGTCTGGAGGCGTAACTGAGGATGTGTATTGACTCCTGAATGATTGTGTGATGACCTCTGACCTTGGTTCAGTGAGAGATGATTGATGTCAGGAAAGTCGTCTGAAGGAGATCTCCAGGTTCTCAGTGTTCAGGAACTGAAGCTCTTGATTGATTGGACGATCTCAGTCTATCAATCATTCCTGACCAGGGCATCAGAGACATCAGACGATGAGTAATGTGTGCTCTCTCTCTCTCTCTCTCTCCTCCGTCACAGAGAGCAGGTTTCCGTCAGTCATAGAGTTAATATAGAGCGTGATGAAGGAGTTTGGGAATCGTCTGAAAGAATGATGTGAAGGTCCGTCTCCAGTGACCGATGATGACATTGATTTACTCTCAGCCTCGTGTGATCCTTCACTGACATCAGCAGAGGACAGTCCTGTGACAGGAAGTGACACGCTGAGCTTCCTGTGTCTGTGACAGGAAGTGACACGCTGAGCTTCCTGTGTCCTTAAGCGCTGTTGGAGAACAAGCTTTTATTTGTCAAGCGAAATAATGAGAGTCTGTAGTGGTGTGTGTGAGGATCTTTATAATGAGACTCCAGCTCAGCGTTAAACACTGTGTGTGTCTGTGTGTGTGTGTGTGTGTGTGTGTGTGTAATCGGCTCAGTGTTGTTGTTCCTCATATGTAGAGTTGAACGTGTGATGATGTCAGCGAGATTCGTTGGAAATGTATTTGCACTTCCGGCTTTTGGATTTGAAAGATCCTGGGAAAATCTGGAGCGCCCGCTTCCCTGAGGAGTGTGTGTGTGTGTGTGTGCGTGTGCGTGTGTGTTCAGTGTTCGAAGTCTCACTGTGAACGTCGCTGTCAAACACTGAGTGTGTGTTTCTGGGAGTCGATGATCATTCAGTTTGATTTAGTTTTTTGTTTGTAGAGCTTTAGCGGAATCGAAAATTTAAGCATAATTTGTGTGTGTGCGTGTGTGTGCGCGCACATGCGTGTTCCTGTGTGTGTGATTCTGTGCGTGTGTGAGAGAGAGTATGTGTCTGCTTTTTGTGTGTGCGTGTGCTTGTCCGTGTGTGTGTGTACGTCAAGAGTGAGTGTGTGTGCGTGTGCGGCAGTGTTTGTGTCAGTGAGTGTGTGTATGTGAGTGTGTGTGTGTGTGTGTGTATGCGTGTGCGGCAGTGTTTGTGTCAGTGAGTGAGTGTGTGTGCGTGTGCGGCAGTGTTTGTGTGTGTGTGTGTGTGTGTGCGCGCGTGCTTGTCCCTGTGTGTGTGTGTGTGTGTACGTCAAGAGTGAGTGTGTGTGTGCGGCAGTGTTTGTGTCAGTGTGTGTGTGTGTGTGTGTGTGTGTACGTCAAGAGTGAGTGTGTGTGTGCGGCAGTGTTTGTGTCAGTGTGTGTGTGTGTGTGTGTGTGTGTGTGTGTACGTCAAGAGTGAGTGTGTGTGTGCGGCAGTGTTTGTGTCAGTGTGTGTGTGTGTGTGTGTGTGTGTGTGTGTGTGTGTGTGTGTGTGTGTGCGCTGCTCTTTTGTCCTGCAGTGAGTCTCGAGCTGTGAGACTCTAATCCTCCTCGACACCGTCGTCTCGCGTCTCGATCTCTCATGATCATGTGACACAACAGATTGCAAACAGTTGCTCAGACGACGATGCAGTGTGACATCGCCGTGGCAACGGGTTGTGTAACGGGACACAGGTGGCAGTGCGGATCCGAGCGCATCTCATCGAGACGAACACACTGACGTCCTTACGCGAGTTGTTGCAGAAAACGCCAGCGTGAGATTGATGGTGTTGCAGTGATGATGTCACGGAGTGACTCGTTCATTCATTCCTTTATTTATAAAGCACTTTATATAATATAACTTTATAGAACAGTCATAAAAAATACAAAGGACATAAAACATCAAAGGCCAAAAAGATACAAAGCTTTAAAACTAGTAATTCAAGACTAGTTGCGACAGTAAGTATCGACATATTAATTACATGGTTCTCTAAGTGAGACATTTCAATTTTTCCCCAAAATTTGTGTGAGTGAGTGAGTGAGTGTGAGGGTGTGTGTGTGAGTGTGTGAGTGACTCACACTCACTCACTCACTCACACACACACACACACACACACACACACACACTCACACACACACTCTCTCTCTACAGTCCTTCAACACACGTTTCTTCTCTATCTTTATCATCATGTTGTTATTTGAAGCTAATGATGTTTTCTATCCCCTTTCTGCATTGTTTTCCTCACTTTACATGATTCTCACACACACTCCTGTTTTCTCTTCCACACACACACACACACACACACTCACATGACTCATTGGAGTTGCTCTAACAGGATCTGTGGTGTGTTTAGCAGCTCTTCTGGTCAGATCGTGAAAGGCCAGCGCTTCTGCCAAACCCTCACGGGCGTCTTTAACGCTGCCAGGAACATTAGAGCGAGACGCTAGCGAGATCTCAAGAGTGTGTGTGCGTGTGTGTGTGTGTGTGTGTGTGTGTGTGTGTGTGTGCGTGTGTGTTTGACAGGCAGGATTTTCCAGTTTTTCCACAGTTAATGGTTTTATATCTGAACTAGTTTGACAGAAGAAAGCAAGTGATGCTGTAGATGAGTCTGCACTGAACCTGTTCATGTTTGTTTACAAAGCAGTTTTTAACAATCAAATAATATAATTCCTGAGTGCTTTAAAGTTTTAAAGTCCCCCTGTGGTGTAAATCCAGCTGTTACTGTAGTGTATGTGTGTATGTGGTGTTATTAATCTGCTTTAACACACACCATGTGTAAGTTCATAAGTCGACAGCATTGCTGAGTATTTTCTGCTTAAAACTGCAGTGAACCAAAGACAGTCTCTAAAACACGGTGTGAAATCGCTGGTGTTTCTGACGTCACACACTACCTTGACCAATCAGATCAACGTGTGATCGTCCACCAGTGGATCTCTGAGTGAGTGAGTGGAGGCGGGGCTCATCTGCATATTCATAGAACTGCGCATACTAAATGAGGCAAGGGTGTCGAGTTACATTCACGATATTATAAGGCATGAAGACAGAACATTTTTTTATATATGTAATTTTGGTGATCAGAGATAAGGCATAATAAGATGATTGACTGCAGGGGGACTTTAAGGCTTCTCACAGTCTTTGACATGACAGACCGGAGTTGGGATCTGTCCCTGTTGTTCCCGCTGTGAAAGCCTGATGTGTGTGTCCCCAGAGCGTAACATGGACAGTCTCCAGCAGGCGCTCCATCAGTCCGTGTTCCTGTCCGCCATGTCGGCTCACCCGAGTCGAGACCTGCCGCTGTGCTGGGACCAACACTGCAAACTGCTGCCCGGGGTGGCCGGCGTCCAGGCCAGCCTCGTCACACACTGGAGCGTGGAGGAGGTAGGAAACTGTGTGTGTGTGTGTGTGTGTGTGTGTGTGTGTGTGTGTGTGTGTGTGTGTGTGTGTGTGTGTGTGTGTGTGTGTGTGATGGGCGTCCAGGCCAGCCTCGTCACACACTAGAGCGTAGAGGAGGTAAGAAACACTGTGTGTGTGTGTGTGTGTGTGTGTGTGTGTGTGTGTGTGTGTGATGGTTCAGGCCAGCCTCATCACACACTGGAGCGTGGAGGAGGTAAGAAACACTGTGTGTGTGTGTGTGTGTGTGTGTGTGTGTGTGTGTGTGTGTGTGTGTGTGTGTGTGTGTGTGTGTGTGTGATGGTTCAGGCCAGCCTCGTCACACACTGGAGCGTGGAGGAGGTAGGAAACTGTGTGTGTGTGTGTGTGTGTGTGTGTGTGTGTGTGTGTGTGTGTGTGTGTGTGTGTGATGGGCGTCCAGGCCAGCCTCGTCACACACTAGAGCGTAGAGGAGGTAGGAAACAGTGTGTGTGTGTGTGTGTGTGTGTGTGTGTGTGATGGTTCAGGCCAGCCTCGTCACACACTGGAGCGTGGAGGAGGTAAGAAACACTGTGTGTGTGTGTGTGTGTGTGTGTGTGTGTGTGTGTGTGTGATGGGCGTCCAGGCCAGCCTCGTCACACACTGGAGCGTGGAGGAGGTAGGAAACACTGTGTGTGTGTGTGTGTGTGTGTGTGTGTGTGTGTGTGATGGGCATCCAGGCCAGCCTCGTCACACACTGGAGCGTGGAGGAGGTAAGAAACACTGTGTGTGTGTGTGTGTGTGTGTGTGTGTGTGTGTGTGTGTGTGTGTGTGTGTGTGTGTGTGTGTGTGTGTGTGTGTGATGGTTCAGGCCAGCCTCGTCACACACTGGAGCGTGGAGGAGGTAAGAAACACTGTGTGTGTGTGTGTGTGTGTGTGTGTGTGTGTGTGATGGTTCAGGCCAGCCTCGTCACACACTGGAGCGTGGAGGAGGTAGGAAACTGTGTGTGTGTGTGTGTGTGTGTGTGTGTGTGTGTGTGTGTGTGTGTGTGTGTGATGGGCGTCCAGGCCAGCCTCGTCACACACTAGAGCGTAGAGGAGGTAGGAAACAGTGTGTGTGTGTGTGTGTGTGTGTGTGTGTGTGTGTGTGTGTGTGTGTGTGTGTGTGTGATGGGCGTCCAGGCCAGCCTCGTCACACACTAGAGCGTAGAGGAGGTAAGAAACACTGTGTGTGTGTGTGTGTGTGTGTGTGTGTGTGTGTGTGTGTGTGTGTGTGTGTGTGTGTGTGTGATGGTTCAGGCCAGCCTCATCACACACTGGAGCGTGGAGGAGGTAAGAAACACTGTGTGTGTGTGTGTGTGTGTGTGTGTGTGTGTGTGTGTGTGTGTGTGTGATGGTTCAGGCCAGCCTCGTCACACACTGGAGCGTGGAGGAGGTAGGAAACTGTGTGTGTGTGTGTGTGTGTGTGTGTGTGTGTGTGTGTGTGTGTGTGATGGGCGTCCAGGCCAGCCTCGTCACACACTAGAGCGTAGAGGAGGTAGGAAACAGTGTGTGTGTGTGTGTGTGTGTGTGTGTGATGGTTCAGGCCAGCCTCGTCACACACTGGAGCGTGGAGGAGGTAAGAAACACTGTGTGTGTGTGTGTGTGTGTGTGTGTGTGTGTGTGTGTGTGTGATGGGCGTCCAGGCCAGCCTCGTCACACACTGGAGCGTGGAGGAGGTAGGAAACACTGTGTGTGTGTGTGTGTGTGTGTGTGTGTGTGTGTGTGTGTGTGTGATGGGCATCCAGGCCAGCCTCGTCACACACTGGAGCGTGGAGGAGGTAAGAAACACTGTGTGTGTGTGTGTGTGTGTGTGTGTGTGTGTGTGTGTGTGTGTGTGTGTGTGTGTGTGTGTGTGTGTGTGTGTGTGTGTGTGTGTGTGATGGTCCAGGCCAGCCTCGTCACACACTGGAGCGTGGAGGAGGTAGGAAACTGTGTGTGTGTGTGTGTGTGTGTGTGTGTGTGTGTGTGTGTGTGTGTGTGTGTGATGGGCGTCCAGGCCAGCCTCGTCACACACTAGAGCGTAGAGGAGGTAGGAAACAGTGTGTGTGTGTGTGTGTGTGTGTGTGATGGGCGTCCAGGCCAGCCTCGTCACACACTAGAGCGTAGAGGAGGTAGGAAACAGTGTGTGTGTGTGTGTGTGTGTGTGATGGGCGTCCAGGCCAGCCTCGTCACACACTGGAGCGTAGAGGACTTTACTTGCAACTTATAATGTGGCAGTTGAGCAGACGGTTATGCAAATGATGTGACGTGGCGTCGACCAATGGCAGCGCAGAGACTGGAGGTCATGTGATCCGCAGAGTATATAAACACTCGTGGGTTCCGGCTGTTTGTCATGGTAATGTCGGGTTGCGGAGGTGAGACCGAGCCGGCACATGATGGGATGGTTGTCATAGTAACCAGGTGCGCTGAGACTGTGACCCCGGGCCGTGAGGATGAACAGAGCGCGAGATAAACACACAACGTGTGTGTGTGTGTGTGTGTGTGTGTGTGTGTTGAACTGCAGACTGTGTAAATATCATCCGCACGGTCCTCAAACAGCCGGCGGTCGCACATTACTGCAGTCTTCAGTGTCAGACCAGTGTGTGTGAGTGTATGAGTGTGTGTGTGTGTGTGTATGAGAGTGTGTGTGTGTATGAGAGTGTGTGTGTGTATGAGAGTGTGTGTGTGTATGAGAGTGTGTGTGTATCAGGATAGAGTGTTTCTGTGTCTTGGCACTCGTGTTGTTTTATAATAAATGGAGTTTGTGGAGTTCGTGTGTTTAATTAAAGCATGGCGCGGATCCAGAGAACATCTACAGTCTGGAAACTCAATGTCATGAAGCGCATCAGTGATGTTCTTCAGACGCGGCGATGGCGGTTCGCGGGACAAAAGACTTTATCGCTCATATTTCGCTCTTAATAGTCTATTTATAAATCTCTAGAACTATTGTTATAATCATGTCTGAAAACAAAAACATTCAAAGCATTCAATCTTCATCCTTCAGCTAAAGTTGATGATACTAAAATCCACCAGTAGGTGGCGGCAAAGCGTCGTCTTAACGAGTGAGTCATTGAATCATTCACTCAAAATGATTCGTTCGAAGCGGCTGATTCGTTCAGGGACAGCAGAAGTGAGTGAGTCATCAAGTCGTTCGTTAGAATGATTCGTTTTAAAAACCCCGGATTCATTTACTAATGAAAGTCAAGTCAGCTTTATTCATCCAGCGCTTTCACAATACAGATTTCCAAAAATAATGGAATAAAGATATTTTCTATAAGAACATAGCGTCACAGTCCAGCTTATGAAAACTTAAGAAAGTGAAACTTGCTCACATTTTACAAATCACATTTGCAAACGTGCTCGTGGGATATTGCTTATAAATATTTAAAATATCAAATATATAAACAAGTATTTTTTGCACAATATCTTGGTTTTGGAAGCAATTTTATTAATTTTGGTGCCATTTGTGCCCCAATCCCTCGTTAATTTCCGTGTGTGTGTGTGTGTGTGTGTGTGTGTGTGTGTGTGTGTGTGTGTGTGTGTGTGTGTGTGTGTGTGTGTGTGTGTGTGTGTGTGTGTGTGTGTGTGTGTGTGTGTGTGTGTGTGTGTGTGTGTGTGTGTGTGTGTGAGATGGCGGGGCAAGGCTGTTTTTTCGAGGCCCGTTTCAAGTGTACCGGATGAAACATAGCGAAGGCTTCTACAGCTTTTCTTCATCGGTGCTCCACACACACACACACACACACACACACACACACAGAGAGAGAAGGGTATTCTTAGCAGCCGCTGGTTGTTGGATAGTCCTGGATCTGTGAGTGTTTTGGACGTTTCTCCGCAGGATATTTCTGTGCTGATGCTGACGCTGCAGAAGCTCTGAGTCTCGACACACACACTGACTGACACACACACACACACACACACACACACACACACACACACACACACACACACCTCTTTAACGTGGTGTTTTCACATGAATCATTTAACTCTGTGCCAGTACATTGACTCGTTGTTTGAGACTCTAAAGTGATTCTGTGATTAAGTCTAAAATACAGTAGAAGAAATATGTTTTGGTCATTATTAATAAATGTAACTATTTTATGAGCATTGATGTCTTATGTACTGTAAATGGAGTGAGAATTTTATAAAAAAGCAATAAGGCCGGTGTTTGTCATTTTACGTGTAATAGGTATATTTGTATATATAATATGGAGAGAGTGATGTAGTGTGTGTTTGCCATGACGTTTAGTCACTCACTGCCAACACAAAATATAGCATAAAAAATGTATAAACAATTTTTTGTTATGTTACCATATTTACGTGTGTGTGTGTGTGTGTGTGTGTGTTCAGGTGGCTGATTTCATCCATTCTTTACCCGGCTGTGAGGATCAGGCCAAGCAGTTCAGAGAGGAGGTACTTGTGGAGTTTCAAATCAAACACACATGAGAGACGAAATACATAAAATCATACATGCATCATAAGATGCTACATCACAAACAAAAGCTCCTCATCAGTGTGTGTGTCTCCGTTTCAAGTAGAAGTATCAAAGCTCGGAAGAGAGAAAGTTTATCTGCTCAAAGCAGTTTTAAAATTAGATGATTTACTTGAGAAATTATAAGTTTGATTTAAAAAAAAAATGGAGTCTTCTGCTCATCAAGGCTGCATTTATTTGATCATAAATACAGTAAAACTGAAATATTATTATAATGTAAATCATCAGTTCTCTATGTGAATATACAGTAAAGTGTAATTTATTCCTGTGATCAAAGCTGAGTTTATCATCATTACTCCAGTCTTCAGTGTCACATGATCCTCCAGAAATCAGTGTAATATGATGATCTGATGATCAAGACACAGTTATGATTATTATCAGTGTTGAGTTTGTGGAAACATACATTTGATCTTTCAGGATTCTTTGATGAATAGAAAGTTTCAAAAGAACAGCATTTATTTCATATTAATCTTTTGTAACATTAATAATGTCTTTACTGTCACTCTTGATCAATTTAATGCATCCTTTAAAAAAAATAGCGACGTGTCAGATTTACGAGAATATTTATTTATTAATACAAAAAATTCTTGCTGATTATAAACTTCTCGAAGCAAGATCACATCATCAATATTTTTAGTCCGTTTTCAATAAAGAGAGACTGTAAATACGGTGTCCATCTGCTAAAAGTGAATATTTCCATATTTCGGATATGAGATCAGCTGTATATGATTCTGTAATGTTTCCCTCAGCAAATCGACGGCAAGGCCTTTCTCCTGTTGACGCAGAGAGATATCGTTAAGATAATGAGCGTGAAGCTCGGCCCCGCCCTCAAGATCTACAACTCCATCCTGATGTTCCGACACGCTGAGGGACGACCAATCAGCAGCCGGTGACAGCAACACATGATGCCCGAGCGACCAATCACAGCCCTGCTCCCTCCCCCTGCGCGTGCGTCTGTGTGTGAACCAGAAATAAATCTGCTGTATCGATGCATTCCTACACCTCTCGTGCCCCCGAACGCCCTCCGCTAGTGCTTTCACCCGTACGAATCAGGTTCCCGTCTCCACGACCCGGTTCTGCCTTCAAACACACACGTGTGCGAACTCCTCTTACTCTCCTCTTACTTACTCTCCTCTTAGTTACTCTCCTCTTACTTAAAGGATTAGTTCACTTTCAAATGAAAATTAGCCCATGATTTACTCTCCCGTATCCTAGGTGTATATGACTTTCTTCTTTTAGACGAACACAATCAGTTATATTAAAAATGTCCTGACTCTTCCAAACTTTATAATGACAGTGAATTGCAACCAACAGATTTAGGCTCATAAAAGTGCATCTGTCCATCATAAAAGTGCATCTATCCGTCATAAAAGTGCATCTGTCCATCATAAAAGTGCATCTATCCGTCATAAAAGTGCATCTATCCGTCATAAAAGTACATCTGTCCATCATAAAAGTGCATCTGTCCATCATAAAAGTGCATCTATCCATCATAAAAGTGCATCTGTCCATCATAAAAGTGCATCTATCCGTCATAAAAGTGCATCTGTCCATCATAAAAGTGCATCTATCCGTCATAAAAGTGCATCTATCCATCATAAAAGTGCATCTGTCCATCATAAAAGAGCGGTCTATCCATCATAAAAGTGCATCTGTCCATCATAAAAGTGCATCTATCATCATAAAAGTGCATCTATCATCATAAAAGTGAATCTGTTCATCATAAAAGTGCATCTGTTCATCATAAAAGTGCATCTATCCGTCATAAAAGTGCATTTTTCCAATCATAAAAGTGCATCTGTCCATCATAAAAGTGCATCTGTCCATCATAAAAGTGCATCTGTCCATCATAAAAGTGCATCTGTCCATCATAAAAGTGCATCTATCCGTCATAAAAGTGCATCTATCCGTCATAAAAGAGCGTCTATCCATCATAAAAGTGCATCTATCCGTCATAAAAGAGCGTCTATCCATCATAAAAGTGCATCTGTCCATCATAAAAGTGCATCTGTCCATCATAAAAGTGCATCTATCATCATAAAAGTGCATCTATCATCATAAAAGTGCATCTGTCCATCATAAAAGTGCATCTCTCCTCATAAAAGTGCATCTATCATCATAAAAGTGCATCTATCATCATAAAAGTGCATCTATCCGTCATAAAAGTGCATCTCTCCTCATAAAAGTGCATCTCTCCATCATAAAAGTGCATCTGTCCATCATAAAAGTGCATCTATCCGTCATAAAAGTGCGTCTAACCATCATAAAAGTGCATCTATCCATCATAAAAGTGCATCTGTCCATCATAAAAGTGCATCTGTCCGTCATAAAAGTGCATCTGTCCGTCATAAAAGTGCATCTATCCATCATAAAAGTGCATCTGTCCGTCATAAAAGTGCATCTATCCATCATAAAAGTGCATCTATCCGTCATAAAAGTGCATCTATCCATCATAAAAGTGCATCTATCCATCATAAAAGTGCATCTATCCGTCATAAAAGAGCGTCTATCCATCATAAAAGTGCATCTGTCCATCATAAAAGTGCATCTGTCCATCATAAAAGTGCATCTATCATCATAAAAGTGCATCTATCATCATAAAAGTGCATCTGTCCATCATAAAAGTGAATCTGTTCATCATAAAAGTGCATCTGTTCATCATAAAAGTGCATCTATCCGTCATAAAAGTGCATTTTTCCAATCATAAAAGTGCATCTGTCCATCATAAAAGTGCATCTGTCCATCATAAAAGTGCATCTGTCCATCATAAAAGTGCATCTGTCCATCATAAAAGTGCATCTATCCGTCATAAAAGTGCATCTATCCGTCATAAAAGAGCGTCTATCCATCATAAAAGTGCATCTATCCGTCATAAAAGAGCGTCTATCCATCATAAAAGTGCATCTGTCCATCATAAAAGTGCATCTGTCCATCATAAAAGTGCATCTATCATCATAAAAGTGCATCTATCATCATAAAAGTGCATCTGTCCATCATAAAAGTGCATCTCTCCTCATAAAAGTGCATCTATCATCATAAAAGTGCATCTATCATCATAAAAGTGCATCTATCCGTCATAAAAGTGCATCTCTCCTCATAAAAGTGCATCTCTCCATCATAAAAGTGCATCTGTCCATCATAAAAGTGCATCTATCCGTCATAAAAGTGCGTCTAACCATCATAAAAGTGCATCTATCCATCATAAAAGTGCATCTGTCCATCATAAAAGTGCATCTGTCCGTCATAAAAGTGCATCTGTCCGTCATAAAAGTGCATCTATCCATCATAAAAGTGCATCTGTCCGTCATAAAAGTGCATCTGTCCGTCATAAAAGTGCATCTGTCCGTCATAAAAGTGCATCTGTCCGTCATTAAAAGTGCATCTATCATCATAAAAGTGCATCTATCCATCATAAAAGTGCATCTGTCCATCATAAAAGTGCATCTGTCCGTCATAAAGTGCATCTGTCCGTCATAAAAGTGCATCTGTCCGTCATAAAAGTGCATCTGTCCGTCATAAAAGTGCATCTATCATCATAAAAGTGCATCTCTCCATCATAAAAGTGCATCTATCCGTCATAAAAGTGCATCTGTCCATCATAAAAGTGCATCTGTCCATCATAAAAGTGCATCTGTCCATCATAAAAGTGCATCTATCCATCATAAAAGTGCATCTCTCCATCATAAAAGTGCATCTATCCATCATAAAAGTGCATCTGTCCATCATAAAAGTGCATCTCTCCATCATAAAAGTGCATCTATCCATCATAAAAGTGCATCTGTCCATCATAAAAGTGCATCTATCATCATAAAAGTGCATCTGTCCATCATAAAAGTGCATCTATCCATCATAAAAGTGCATCTGTCCATCATAAAAGTGCATCTATCATCATAAAAGTGCATCTGTCCATCATAAAAGTGCATCTATCATCATAAAAGTGCATCTGTCCATCATAAAAGTGCATCTATCCATCATAAAAGTGCATCTATCATCATAAAAGTGCATCTGTCCATCATAAAAGTGCATCTATCCATCATAAAAGTGCATCTCTCCATCATAAAAGTGCATCTATCCATCATAAAAGTGCATCTCTCCATCATAAAAGTGCATCTCTCCATCATAAAAGTGCATCTATCCATCATAAAAGTGCATCTCTCCATCATAAAAGTGCATCTATCCATCATAAAAGTGTCATCTCTCCATCATAAAAGTGCATCTATCCATCATAAAAGTGCATCTGTCCATCATAAAAGTGCATCTATCATCATAAAAGTGCATCTGTCCATCATAAAAGTGCATCTATCATCATAAAAGTGCATCTGTCCATCATAAAAGTGCATCTATCCATCATAAAAGTGCATCTATCCATCATAAAAGTGCATCTATCCATCATAAAAGTGCATCTGTCCATCATAAAAGTGCATCTATCATCATAAAAGTGCATCTGTCCATCATAAAAGTGCATCTATCCATCATAAAAGTGCATCTGTCCATCATAAAAGTGCATCTATCATCATAAAAGTGCATCTGTCCATCATAAAAGTGCATCTATCCATCATAAAAAGTGCATCTGTCCATCATAAAAGTGCATCTATCAATCATAAAAGTGCATCTGTCCATCATAAAAGTGCATCTATCCGTCATAAAAGTGCATCTATCCGTCATAAAAGTGCATCTATCCATCATAAAAGTGCATCTGTCCATCATAAAAGTGCATCTATCATCATAAAAGTGCATCTGTCCATCATAAAAGTGCATCTATCATCATAAAAGTGCATCTGTCCCATCATAAAGTGCATCTATCCATCATAAAAGTGCATCTGTCCATCATAAAAGTGCATCTATCCAACATAAAAGTGCATCTGTCCATCATAAAAGTGCATCTATCCGTCATAAAAGTGCATCTGTCCATCATAAAAGTGCATCTATCCATCATAAAAGTGCATCTATCCGTCATAAAAGTGCATCTATCCGTCATAAAAGTGCATATTTTATGATGGACAGATGCACTTTTTTGAGCTTCAATCTGTTGGTTGCAATTCACTGTTGTTATAAAGCTTGGAAGAGCCAGGACATTTTTTAAAGAATAAAGTCATATATGCGGGTGAGTAGATCATGGGCTAATTTTCATCAAAAAAGTGAACTATCCCTTAAACTCCTCTTACTTAAACTCCTCTTACTACTCTCCACTTACTTAAACTCCTCTTACTAAAACACCTCATACTTAAACTCCTCTTACTTACTCTCCTCTTACTTACTCTCCACTTACTACCTCTCCTCTTACCTAAACTCCTCATACTTACACTCCTCTTACTTACTCTCCTCTTACTTACTCTCCTCTTACTTACTCTCCTCTTACTTACTCTCCTCTTACTTACTCTCCTCTTACTTACTCACCTCTTACTTACTCTCCTCTTACTTACTCTCCTCTTACTTACTCTCCTCTTACTTAAACTCCTCTTACTTAAACTCCTCTTACTTAAACTCCTCTTACTTAAACTCCTCTTACTTAAACTCCTCTTACTTAAACTCCTCTTACTTAAACTCCTCTTACTTAAACTCCTCTTACTTAAACTCCCTCTTACTTAAACTCCTCTTACTTAAACTCCTCTTACTTAAACTCCTCTTACTTACTCTCCTCTTACTTAAACTCCTCTTACTTAAACTCCTCTTACTTAAACTCCTCTTAAACTCGACGACATGACAATCACACGCGGTCAATGGCGTATTATCAGGGGTTTCTCGTTCACGGTGCTATTTATATTCAAACACAAACAGGTGAACAGCGACTTCAGGATTTACTCTCAAAAGTGTGTGTGTGTGTGTGTGTGTGTGTTGTGGTGTGTGTGTGTGTGTGTGTGTGTGTGTGTGTGTGTGTGTGTGTGTGTGTGTGTGTGTGTGTGTCGTGTGTGGTGTGTGTGTGCGTGTGTGTGGTGTGTGTGTGGTGTGTGTGAGATGACTTTAAATGAATAGTTCGTCCAATAATGATCGTTCTGTCATCTTTACTCGCCCTCGAGTCTGTTGACTTTCATCAAAATAACGCAAGTAAACACTGGATCTGTTAATAACTGCATATAATAATCATGCAAGTCTTTTAATAGCTTTGAATTAGGACTGAACTCTCATTGGCTGAAGATTCGTCTGGATCTCTCGAATATCAATGACAGTGGCAGATCGATCGAGTATCAGCGAATAATGGCGTCAGTTTCTGTGTATTATTCCGAAGACTTTGATTTAATACTATTTTTATGTTGTTTTTGGAGCAGCTTCTTTCATTAAATAGAGAAGAACTGCAAACTGTTCTTCAGAATGTGTGTGTAATGTGTGTGTTGTTCCACACGACGCGAGTAAAGACGACGAACGGTGATTACTGTCGTAACTCTTCATTAATACTCAGAGATTTCTGCCCTTTCTGTTACTTCTCTAATTTTATCTATTTTGTACAGTTCTGTATGATTTTTGCTGTACCTGATGATGAATCACCTTTTATTTATTGTGCAGAATCACCGTATGTTTGCACAGTGAAGGATTATAATATATTGTATATGACAAATTTGAAATGCCAAATGGATTTGTTTTAAATTGAAGAGTGTTTATTTTTGTGATGTATTGCACAGAGCCCGGAATAAGACGACTCCCCGTTTATGTTTAATGAAATATTATAAAAGCAAGTGAAAAACTTTATTGGAGTGAGAATGCTGCGCTCTCATTGGCTCTTGAAGCAGATCACGTGATCTGAACTCTCGGTTCGCATCAGGGGATTTTCTGATGATTATTTAAAGACTTGCTATAATGCACAAAGCAAAACCATATATATTTGCTATGAATATTTACATTAGTGTGATTTCATTGAATCCGTCTCATTTTGAACTTTTATTTCATTTAGCCAACCGTCAGGAATGTGGTGTGTGTGTGTGTGTGTGTGTTGTAGTTCAGCTTTACAGCCCAGAATGACAGTTTCATTGCATTTCTGTATTAGTTCAGTCCATGATTGATTTATTGATCTGATGATGTTCTGAACATATTTATAAACCCTCTTTCTTACACTCACTCACACTTTGTACAACCAGACTTCACGTCCACATCCGCACCCTAATAAACAGTGCAGATCTGCTCGGCGTCTGTCGTCTCTATATAAACGTACATGTGGATGTTCTCACGGACAACATGTTTTCTCTCAGCAGGGTTCATCAGGACACGAGATGTCTGTGTGTCTTCAGAACGCAGCATTAGTGGAAGAACACATTGATTTATCCGCGTTTATTAATAGAGTTGAGCTCCTCCAGAGCAAAGAGCGAGTGCCTGAAGAATACATAAACTGTAAGCCATAATCATAGAAATTATAACAAATAAAGGCTTGAAATATCTCACTTTGCATGTAATGAGTCTATATCATATATTAGTTTCACCTTTTAAGTTGAATTACTGATATAAATGAACTTTTGACCCTTCGCAGGGAGCTTGATTGACAGGTGATCTGACCAATCATACTTCGCCATCCGCCATTTTGTCCGACAAAAAAAGCAGTCAGGAGAGTTAGTAGATTAACGTTGGAGGATTTGAGCTTGAGGAGCGGAGTGTACTGACGTCTCTCCGCGGGTAAAACAACATTCCTTCTGATGTTCATTCAAATGAACTAGAAGGAAGAGATGATCGGTTCACGAGCGGCTTTAACTGAGCGATCTGACACACATTAAAGAGCCACAAAACGGTATTTATTGTTTAAATTTCTTTAAAAAAATGACCAAATTTAAAAGGTAAGTCTTTGTTTAATACGTTGAATATCAAAAGTAACCGAAAAGTAAGCTGGTCTGTGTCTGTCAGTGTGTTGTCAGTGTCTCTCTGCTCCGCCGCCGCGATGTGTTTTTCACTGCGTGGTGTGTGTGAGAGCAGCGTAGCTTGTCGGACATAGCGACAGTAACTAAGGGGGCGGGGTAACTAATTTAGCCGATTCCTTATTCGGCTAAATAAGGAAACGTGTTTGATGATTGCATAATACTTTCATATTGTTTATGAGCTTATGATTTTAAATGAATCAAAAGTTATCCATAAAGTGACCCCATGATGGGAACCTCTACTCTTTATAGACCCGTTCCTCCAAGTGTGAGTATGTGAGGTTTAAGGTTGCTAACATTAATGATGTGCTGTAATCATTAACAGTGTGTGTGTGTGATCGAAACACCCGAAGGCTCTTCATGCACATGTGACACGGGTGTTTAGTAAGAGAGAATAATAATGCAGAAATGTGAAGTTCAGAGAGAATATAAAGCTCCGCACATCTGCATAAACAGCAGAGGTTTCTCAGCCGCGGAATCGCCAGCGTGTGGTCGATGTAATGGCGGTGTGTGATTGACAGTGTCCTTTAGTGTTCCTCCGCTGGACGCGGATGAAGATGCGAGCAGATCTGACAGAAGAACACTCGGGCTTGGTTGTGGTGGTTTAACTGGAAAAGGAGATGAATCACCTTTCATTTCATTTGCTGTCTGGGAAGTCTTATGACAGACATGTTTGTAATGTATTGACTGACTATTGCAATAGTGAACGTCTCCTCATGTTATTCAAGTATATTACAATGTTATCGGAATTATATCTCAGATTGTCATTCACTCGCCCTCATGTCGCAGTGGATCAGCGCTGTTTGGCTTCCACATGGACACATTCATCAAAATGTGTTATTTTGGAACGATGAGTAAATTATGACATTTTTTTAATGAATTCTCTTGTCTCTGTGACACTGTGATCCAGAGTTATGTTCAATACAAAATTTACCATATTGGAAAAACGCATGCTATGGTATTCTAACAGTTTAATAGGGTGACAATATCTAAATAAACCTTAAATTAGTAATTTCGTATTACATTTGTCTTGCTTTTATATAGCATTACAGTTCATAACATTAAAATGTTCTGTTTTATTTCAGAAATCACTGGCACAATTTACCCCCAACGTATTCCCCCAAAGGCACAACTTACCCCGCACCAGGGGCAAGTTGTGCCACACGACCACTTTTTTCCCAAAAGCTATATTTCTGAAACAATGTATTTCAGATCCAAAGTTATTGTTCTCAGGGATGCACCACATCCTGAAATATATGTAAATCCTTAAGTTGAAGGCATTACTGTCATGGCCTCACTTTAAAGTCACTTTGAGTAAAAACTGGCACAACTCACCCCACTCTCCCCTACATGTATTTAAAGTCCCCCTGTGGTGTAAATCCATCTTTTAATGTAGTTTATGTGTGTATGTGGAGTTATTAATCTGCTTTAACACACACCATGTGTAAGTTCATAAGTGGACAGCATTGCTGAGTATTTTCTGCTTAAAACTGCAGTGAACCAAAGACAGTCTCAAACACACGGTTTGAAATCGCTGGTGTTTCTGACGTCACACACTACCTTGACCAATCAGATCAACGTGTGATCGTCCACCAGTGGATCTCTGAGTGGAGGCGGGGCTCATTTGCATATTCAGAGAACCACGCATACTAAATGAGGCAAGGGTGTCGAGTTACATTCAAGCTATTTTAAGACATGAAGAAATTTTTGTCATTTTGGTGATCAAAGATGAGTTTTAAGGGATATAATTATTGACTATTATTGCGCTTAAATGCATAATTACACTGTAATACTGACACCTTATCAAATTTCAGGTTCTGGTTAAATGTGGTATTTATGTACAATTCGACCGCATGTCAGTGTTTTTATTGTGTTTTGGCATTAACCAACTGCTATTGGAAAAATATGATGCTATTTGCATTTTAGTCCACAATATAATCCTGATTTTAGACCTTTTGGAACTAGATAAATCAACACACCAGAGTTTGTGACAACTAGCCCCAGTCTTGTGTGTTTAGCACTTGCAGAATGTTGTAACCAGTTTTATTTTCCATTGGAGCATCAAACGAAGGCCTTGCTCTGGGAATAACCCTGGGGTCAGAGCCGGCCGGATCCCTGGAAGGATTGGTCGGGATTACGGGAGAGTTTGATGACTCGCTCTTTCCTGAAAGGCTGTGGGAGTCGGCTCCGCTCCTGAAGTGGGAGAGGGAAGATGTCCGGATCCCAGAGGAGAGCGGCAGCTTGTTAAAGGCACTCGGCCCTCGCTGCGCTTCCGAACACACACTCTTGATTGTGTCCTCAGGCGGGAGGAACTTCAGAGAGCGTGAAGGTTCGGCTTAATAAGCGGATCTCGGCGGACTCGACCTCCTCAGATCTGAAGCGTTTCATCTCCGCCGAGCTGAGCAGTTTGAGCTAAAGGAAGATCTCGGGGTGATTATCGGGGATAATGAAGAGTGCCAATCAGAGGCCGTGTGTTAGGAATGAAGCGCACCAGAAGAGTTTCCACTGCGGTGCCGTTGCTGCTCCACAAACACCCGGTCAGGCTCAGTTTATAAAAGAACATGTTTTCTTAGTGTGAAGAATATTTCAATAATCTAAAGATCCTTTTTTCCACTATAAATAACCTTTTGTGCAATGGATTATGTTTATAAAGGTTCTTCATGGAACCAAATAAAGAATCTTTATTCTTATAGATTGAATAGCGCTTCGTTTTTAAAGAAGCTTCACGGTGATAAACAGGAAAACAAAAGTGTTAAAGTTGCATTAATCAGGGTTAATAAGCAAAGAAAAATATCCATATTTAAAACTTTATAGACTATAATCACTGGCTTCCGGTAACGGCCGCACGCGAGTCG
Source organism: Phoxinus dragarum (assembly GCA_033366665.1). Classification (NCBI taxonomy): domain Eukaryota; kingdom Metazoa; phylum Chordata; class Actinopteri; order Cypriniformes; family Leuciscidae; genus Phoxinus; species Phoxinus dragarum. Next base: position 125,998 of record JARPMJ010001400.1, read on the forward strand.
AGCTCCGGCGGAGGAGTGACCTCTGACCCCACGCATGACGAGTGACCTCTGACCCGACGCATGACGAGTGACCTCTGAACCTATGCATGACCTCTGACCTAACACATGACGAGTGACCTCTGACCCGGCACATGACGAGTGACCTCTGACCCGACGCAGGACCTCTGACCCAACACATGACGAGTGACCTCTGACCCGACGCATGACGAGTGACCTCTGACCAGACGCATGACCTCTGACCCGATGTATGACGAGTGACTGTAGGGTCAGAGGTCATGCGTCTGGTCAGAGGTCACTCGTCATGCGTTGCGTCAGAGGTCACTTGTCATGCATCGGGTCAGAGGTCACTCGTCATGTGTTGGGTCAGAGGTCACTCGTCATGCGTTGCGTCAGAGGTCACTTGTCATGCATCGGGTCAGAGGTCACTCGTCATGTGTTGGGTCAGAGGTCACTCGTCATGTGTTGGGTCAGAGGTCACTCGTCATGCGTCGGGTCAGAGGTCACTCGTCATGCGTCGGGTCAGATGTCACTCGTCATGCGTTGGGTCAGAGGTCACTCGTCATGCGTTGCGTCAGAGGTCACTTGTCATGCATCGGGTCAGAGGTCACTCGTCATGTGTTGGGTCAGAGGTCACTCATCATGTGTTGGGTCAGAGGTCACTCGTCATGCGTCGGGTCAGATGTCACTCGTCATGTGTCGGGTCAGAGGTCACTCGTCATGTGTTGGGTCAGAGGTCATGTGTCGGGTCAGAGGTCACTCGTCATGTGTCGGGTCAGAGGTCACTCGTCATGTGTTGGGTCAGAGGTCTCTCGTCATGCGTGGGGTCAGAGGTCATGCGTCGGGTCAGAGGTCTCTCGTAATGCATGGGGTCAGAGGTCACTCGTCATGCGTCGGGTCAGAGGTCATGCGTCGGGTCAGAGGTCTCTCGTCATGCGTGGGGTCAGAGGTCACTCGTCAGGTCAGAGGTCACTCTTCAGCCGGAACTAGACTCGCGTACGGCCGTTACTGGAAGCCAGTAATTATAGTTTATGAAGAGTTATAAATATGGATATATCTCTTCACTTCAGACGCTTTAACCCCGGCAGGCGTGTGATTACTGTCACGATGATGATCATGCGCTTTTTTGGGCTTCACAATCCCAGTCACCATTCACTCCCACTATAGAGCTGGGAAGAGCCAGGATAGTATTTAATAACTGATAGTGTTCGGCTGAAAGAAGAAACTCATTTATACCTAGGATATATATTATGGGTTAATTATAATTTTTGAGTAATTTGGGGTTACTATGATCTAACAATAATTACGCTGGGTTTTGATTGGTTTTAATGAAGTAAAACCACGGCTAATGTTCATAAGGACCAACATGACATCACCAGAGTGGACCGTTTTAGTCTAAATTTGGATTTTGGATGTTTGTTAATTAAATTGTTTCTTTATTTGTGGTTTATCCTAATCAACACTTCCTAATCGCTGATCCGTTCAGCTGATTATTGATCTTTGGCTTGACCTGTTAATGATATTGATTTAACCCTATACTCTCCTCTCCCAACAGATGCTTACAAACAATTACTGGCATTTAACGAGCTGATCATTATATTCATCCTTGCTCAAACACGGACATGTTCCTCTAGTTCAGAAACACTATCACAATCGTGTTTTAAATATGGCTATACAGCAATTTTTTCTGGACATTGTAATATTTTAAGAATCGTGGATGTAGCCTACTTAGAGACCCTTACAAAAAAAAAGTAGGCTACTTGATGTCTTCCTTTGTCGTTGTACTTTTGTTTTCACTGGTGAATTTCGATGTTTAAGGTTCTCTTATGAACATGTTCCAAATGCCGCATGAATATTTTTTTTCTTGCATATGAACAACAGGAAGTGGCGCGACGCGAAAAAAAATGATCTCGTCGCATCGCGCAGGTAAACGCACGTCACCATCTCTCTCTCTCTCTCTCTCTCTCTCTCTCTCTCTCTCTCTCTCTCTCTCTCTCTCTCTTTCTGACCGGCTCTGATGGCGTTTAACGCGCATTTGAGCATCACGAGCGCCGTCATTCATGGGGTTAAACAGTGTAGAAGGCAATTATTCAAATCCTGCAGCACTTCCACCGGATTCAGGCTGTGGTATCATAGCAACAACACCCGAGAAGCAGACACACACACACACACACACACACACACACTAGAGAGACTCAGCATCCGAACCCGAAGCGCAAAACTCTCCGGATCAGAAACCCGCGCGCGTGACACTCCCCACAGCAGAAGAGCGCGAGACGAGCGCGCGCGAGTAAACGGCTGAGACGAGCGCGGGAATATTCCTGACTGGAAATACTGGAAATAACTTATTTTTTTTCCACCTAAGCGCAAAATGTTCTCTTCCGAAGGGAGAAAGTTTTCGTTTAATTGCCCGAATACGAATTTATTAGCCATATTTGACGGTAAGCGATCGTTTATTGTTCATCTCACTGTGTCGATGGAGTAGGTAATATGCTTTATCGATGAATGATATAAATGATTAATATATCAACGCGTGACTGGGCATCTCTAGTGTTATTATGTATTTTTAGGGCTCGTTAAATGTACCGAATGTCACGAGCTGTTACGCATGTTATTTTCTACGCATAAACCCCCTGATTTTCCAGTTTCTGTTCAGTTTTACGTTCATTTTAGAAAAGCAGGCTGGTTTAAATTACCTTTATTCGTTATTTCGTGTAATTCCTTCGTCAGAAAAGCCCTTTAATAGAAGCATGTAGCAGTAGCTCATTTTCAAAATCACCATTTTATGTCCAAATAACACTAAAACTCTAATATTTACATTAAATTCGCCTCTTTTCACGATCCCCGTGTCTTTATTGAGATAAGAAGCGTTTGAATTGTTGGTAACATCACAGAAAACTGTTATACACGAACATTACGCTTAATTGACTATAAATCTCCTCATTATTGGATAGCACTGACCTGTTAGAAAACACTGAAGAGTATGTGGGTTATTCAGTATCGATCATTATTGATTTGAAGGACTGAACACTGTATATGTACTAACACTGAGGTGAACCTGTCAATGTTTCAGGTTTAAAAGCCTCATATATATGATCAATGCATGTTATGTTCTGTGTATTTGACTGTTAAAATCTTTCTTTTAAAGGTCTTAATATGAAACGTACCTGTACATCAATTTCAGTCAATCACTACCAATTAATTTCACCAGTTAGGTTACTAAAAGCCTTGACGATCTTCCAGTTAGAGACAGGTATACAGTTGTGCTGAATGAGGACAGTGTTTTCTGCATGTATTGTTTCCAGTCAGGGCAATAATTAATGCAGAAAAGCATGATATCAGAGCTCATTAATGCATCCAAAGTGCATGAGAACATGTCCAAGCTGACCAGTCTCTCACAACCAAAAAATCTGGAATAACTAGTGCAGCGAAAAGTGATTGACATGTATTAACTGCAGATGCTCGTGGCGTATATATGCTGTAAACCACTAAGTGGCTCTTAGCTTACATTAGAGACCGACAGCCGGTTGAAACAAACCCCTTTATTGATGCACCATAATAACTACAGGGAGTTGTTGCAACTGGACTCACATTAAAGCGCAGATTCCTTATTAATATCCACATCCGCATTAGAGACCAGATCCTTCTTTAGTCCGGGTCAGTATGGATTGCATATGATGCAAATGATAATGAAACTGTTGATTGATTCAAAGTCAAATGTAATGTTCACAACCTTTTATCCCTCTAGAATTTGTTTTAAACATATTTTCAATAAGCAAGTAAACCCTATTGAATAAACAGTCCCTCACAGTCATTAGTTTCAATTAAACATGTCAATAGCAGTGCGTTCAGTAATGGAGGTGCTGTTCAACACAACCGTAATCTGGTTTGTAGTTTCTTCTTTATTGACTGTATTTGGCAACTCACACATTGTATAAACCAAACCTAGAGGAGGAAAAGCAGGATGGATTGTGCCTTTGTGAACAGCATATTATTCATTTTCCACCCATGAATGAATATCAGCAGATATGCTTGGTAAAAGTGTCATTTGTTGACTTGTGCGCCCGTGTTTCGGATTGTAATAGCCGTAATTTCCAGCTCCATTACCCTTATATTTCTCTGAGTCTGCACTGACTGCATGATGATGGAAATCATATTTCTGCTTTACTGCAGCTAGTTTTACACGCAAATTGATTCTGACAGTCTTGCGCTAACGCTGTCATTTTGTGTTTTGTCCTCGTGATGTTTATTTTCATCTCCGCTGCCCTTCATCCAGCCCTTCAGATATGAATGTAAAGGTCATTGTGATCCATAAATCCTTCTCGCCCGTGTTTGAGATGTCAATTGATGTGTGAAGTCTCTGTGGATCCCGCCGCTCATTTCTCTGTTCGCGCGGATCATCTGCTGTTTGCTTTGATGTGGAAGGATTCGCACACACCTTTGAACTCGCGCGGCCTGCGTGATCTTCTGTTTATCTGGACTGTCAGAGCGTTTTCAGCTTTATTTGATTAAACGTGGAGTCTTTCATTGCCAAACACTCTCAGGAATTCATAAAATCTATAAATCTTTGTGGTTGGAAATATAGCAGCAGTGCCAGCACAGAAGTCTGGGAGCCTTGTTTCTTAAGAGCAGTTTGTTTTGTAACGTCAGCATCTGTGTGTTGTAGTGTTAAAGCGGACCTATTCTGCCCTTAAAGTCTTGCTGTAGTTCAGACTCGACTAGAACATGTTTTCCTGCTTGAATGTTGATTATTCTCCTCATATTCTCCATTGTTGCGGCTCCTCTCTTCCCAGTCTGTCAGTAACGCTCTGTTTACTTCCTGTCTCTATGAAGCTCCTCCTTCTGAAAAGCACACTGTGCTCTGATTGGTCGGCTGGAGCAGTGTGTTGTGATTGGTCGAGCGCTTCGAGTGTGTTTGGGAAATGCCCCGCCCCTTCCCATAACCGCCAGTTTAACACACTACTAACTAACTCAACCAGGCCCCGCCCCTTTATTCTGCGTATGAATTATTATAATGAGGAATATTGTGGCGTGTTCGTTCCCGGGAGAAACTCGAGACTACAGTGGAGGCGTTTCAGGAGTTCAGGAACACTGACACTGATATAGAGGAGAACTGGAGCTGTACATGATCACACACTGAGGAGATGAAGATGGAGAAAAGCCATTTGTTTGTAGTATAGATTACGAGACGTAACATAATGATGTTTTCAGGGAAATAATGCGGCCCGAATGTTCAGGCGCAAACAACCAATCGGGATATTTATGCCGTTAAATATTCATGAGCATATGAACTTACTTGACCATAGTCTTTTGTCTCAATGTCTGATGAAAATATGATGAAGAAACACTATTATTATTTCTGCTGTATGTTTCAGAGGACTCACATAAAGCAAATCTTAGCTGTGTGATTGATCAGCAGCCATATCACCCTGTAGCCCAAGACTGGTTTCCCACTGAAGCTGAGCGGGGCTGAGCTGGTTAGTACTTGGATGGGAGACTCCTGAGTAAACCAGGTTGCTGCTGGTAGAGGTGTTAGTGTGGCCAGCAGGGGGCGCTCACCCTGTGGTCTGTGTGGATCCTAACGCCCCAGTGTAGTGACGGGGACACTATACTGACAAAGAGCGCCGTCCTTCGGATGAGACGTTAAACCGAGGTCCTGACTCTCTGTGGTCACTAAAAATCCCAGGATGTCTTTTGAAAGAGTAGGGGTGTAACCCCGGTGTCCTGGCCAAATTTGCCCAGTGGCCTCTGTCCATCATGGCCTCCTAATCATCCTCCTATATATACTAATTGGCTTCATCACTGTCTCCTTTCCACCAGTAGCTGGTGTGTGGTGGGCGTTCTGGTGCAGTATGGCTGCCGTCGCATCATCAGGTGGAGCTGCACACTGGTGGTGGTTGAGGAGATTCCCCCTTCTATGTAAAGCGCTTTGAGTGTCCAGAAAGGCGCTATATAAATGTAATGAATTATTATTATTATTATCATATTGTTGCAAAATTGTAAACTAATGTAGTATCTAATGTATATATCCAACTTCATTCGCATTTACATACTCATTTAAAGCTATATATGCTCAATATATATATATAACGAATCTAAACCGCCTGATTTTTTTGTTTCATCACAAAATGTAACTACACTCTAAAAAATGCTGGGTTGTTTCAACCCAATTTTGGGTCAAATATGGACGAACCCAGCTGTTGGGTTACATTTTTAAATGACATTTTTAACCCAACGTTTGGGTTTGTCCATATTTGACCCAAAATTGGGTTGAAACAACCCAGCATTCTTTAGAGTGTATAGTCGGCCAGTTCTGTTTATAAAGTTGCATATAAAAAAATATATATATATAACAGTATAAGTATATCCAACATTATCTGCATACAGTACACTGTGTAAAGCCATATATCCTATTTATAAAATCTCAACTGATTTATATAACCGCAAAATGTAACTGTATAAAATATCGCACAGCTCTAATCTGCTAAATGCAACTATAAGGCATTAAGATATTAAGATATTATAAACATAAACATCATGATTTTCTGTAAAGCTGCTTTAAACTGTGTGATTTTACTCTGTCTTGATTTAAAGGCAAGCAGTGCGTTTCCACAGATTGACCAGCCATAAAGTTTAAGTATTATATTTAGTGCCGGTCCATAACCGCGCATTACTGATGTGTTCGGTGACAGCCGGGAGAGTGAGTATTTCTCCGGTTTCTCCTGACCGTGTTGTGATCCAGTGGGACGTCAAACACTGAGGGGAATAAAAGCGCACCATCATTCACTCGACGTCAGCGCCGAGAAGTCCGAGCTAAATCACGTCTTCTCGAATCGTAGCTGTATGAAAGTCTGCTGAGAGATTCATGACTGACGAGAACATGTAATTATGCCTCATGTTTACTCTCATCAGGGTTATGAAGCCTCGGAGGGTCATTATCATGGCGTATCTGCTGATTCATGTTAAATCAATGTCTGTCTAATGTGTTGAGAGACTTTAATGAGCGGAGAGAAATGGACACTCAGTGAGTTTGCAGAAAGAAACTAATTCACTTTTCTCCTCTTTTCTCCCCGGATGATTCAGAACTAATGAACCCTGGTGCTGGAAACTCACATTTGTGTTTTCCTCTGGAAGTCCCTTCTGGAAGACAATATAGAGATTTAATTGGTGCCATAAATTATTCTGCAGAAATGTAGATGGGTTCACGAAGGCAACTGCAAAGTCTTGTTTTGATTTAGAATATGAAATAAACACACAGTGTGTTATATACACCGGTGTTGGGACTGGACTGGACAGTTTCTGCAAACTTTAATTAAGGTTGTGTTTGGGTGAGACCCTTGAGAGAGACTATAATTAATCTTTGGAAGTTTATTTAGAACGACAGCATGAACTCAAGTCGGCATGAAAGTACTAGCCTATAGTTCACTATAGTTTATAAAATGGTAATAAAATATGAGCAGAACTCAGTTGATATTTGACAGGTTTTGTCCATCCTTCTGTTAGACTGTCTCTCACACACACACACACACACACACACACACACACACACACACACACACACACACACACACACTTCTGTTAGACTGTCTCTCACACACACACACACACTTCTGTTAGACTGTCTCACACATGAATTATGTTGAATATCTGTCAACTGGTAAATTTAACTACACAATTAGATAATACCAGTTTAGCTCAACCAGTGACCAAGCAATGCTTCAGTGTGTGTGTAAAAAGAGCATTAGCAATTAAAGACAAACATTTTTTGGTTATAATATGCCATAGTTTACTTTATTTTGCTTTCCTCACTTACATAAATGAACTACAGTGTCCTGCACGAGATGTGGGCGGGGCTTGTTTCGTCCATTTTGGGATTGATTGGATGGTTGTGGTTTGCTATTGGTGGATCTCATGTGAGTGACAGGTTGCCCCGCCCTCATGCCAGTGAACATGTCATCAAAGAGATATCACCTATTCAGACTCAACACACAGTCGCATGTCTGGTTACTTCTTTATTTGATCCCATATGAATTTAAAGCTTTAATTCATTGTTATTTGATTGAATTTAATTGAATGGGCTTTATGCACAGCTGCACAACTTCCTGAACTTTAGCCAGCTCCTTTGTTTCCTGTCTTCCATTATTGGACAAACAGATTAATCTAGGTGTGTCTGATTATTGTTGTTGGTCAGGCACACCTGGATTAATCAGTTTGTCCAATAATGGCAGACAGGAAACAAAGGAGCTGGCTGAAGTTCAGGAAGTTGTGCAGCTGTGCATAAAGTCCATTGTCTGGGCAGGACGAGTTTTTTTGGACTCATTACGAAACCGTCATGTCACGATTCGATACATATCACGATACTGAACTCACGATACGATATTCAAAATATGATAAAAGGTTAACAATATTTTTTATTGTTGATTAAAAAGCTAAATCTGGTGCTACATTGTGTGTGTAAATGAGTAGAGTTGGACTTGGTGCTGAAGCCCAGAGCACAGGACATAGAGACACCAGAATAACAATATTCATGATTCTGAAGCTGAAAATACTGATTATTACATGAATATGCTTGTGCTGTCACTGACTAGATATATTGAAAATAATCTCGGCCACTTTTTACTGGTAACATCAGATATGTGGCATAATTAGGACCAACAAATTGCATTATTATACAGTATATATGTAGTCTAATGTAGTACTGACACTAAAACTATCCACGATACATATTGCATTTTTGTATTGCGATATATTGTGACACGAATCACGATATACGCCTAGGACTCATATTTTCATCTGTAATCATATATGCAACAAGATGCTTGTACCTGTTAGCCTGCGCTCCCTCACGTTCCCACGGTTCGTGACAGAAGCAGCTTTTATGTCAAATCAACACCAAACAGAAAAAGAAACAGATGCTTTTCATCTTTCTGTTTGGAGTCTGAAGTGAATCATATCATCTGTCTCGGTCTCACACACTGCTTCTGTTCTTCTCTTAGTCATGTGTGAGTGATCGCTGTGTGTGTTTGTGCGGCATTAACCCACACTATCCATATGGTGTTCGCAGGAACCAGCGTCTCGCTCCCACTCAGTGTGCCGGAGATCCCGACGAACGCTCGCCCGAGACGGAGCGCCGCCGCGCCTGCTTTGTGCTCAGACTCTTTGACAGAGCTTTCATCAGGATAAATGAGCTTCTGGAATGTCCATCTAATGAAGAGCCAATAGGAGCACGGCAAACGCTGGTGTGTGACATTCATTTAAATAGGGTGAGAAACAAAAAGAAGTCTCTTCTGCTCACCAAGGCTGTATTTCGTTCATTAAAAATACTGGAAAATTGTGAGATATTATTACTATTTAATATTGCTGTTTTCTATGTGAATATACAGTAAAGTGTAATTTATTCCTGAATGTTCTGCATCATTACTCCAGTCTTCAGTGTCACATGATCCTTCAGAAATCAGTAAGATGATCAAGAAACATTATTAATGTTGAAAATAGTTCAATGTGTGTGGAAACCCTACTGTTCTAAAGTTTGGGGTAAGCTTTAAAGAAATGAATACTTTATTTAGCAAAGGCGCATTAAGTTGATCAAAAGTGACAGTAAATACATTTATAATGTTACAAAAGATTCTATTTCAAATAATTGCTGTTGTTTTTAAACTTTCTATTCATCAAAGAATTCTGAAAAATAAAATGTATCACTGATCATTGTTTCCAGAAACACTGATAATAATCATAAATGTTTCTTGAGTATCAGATCATCATATTACACTGATTTCTGAAGGATCATGTGACACTGAAGACTGGAGTAATGATGATAAACTCAGCTTTGATCACAGGAATAAATTAAACTTTATTTTATATTCACATAGAAAACAGGATTTACATTAAAATAATATTTCACAATTTTTACTGCGTTTTGGATCAAATAAATCCAGGCTTGAGCAGAAGAGACAGTTAAACTTTTCACCGGTAGTATGTACGTATTATGTGTTTTTGTTTGTGTTTAGCATTTATTATTATTATTGGTTGTAAATGCACATGCTATATGATATATTTAGTGAGTATGTGTCTAGTTCTCATGGCTTTTCCAGCCCACACTAATGTTCTCATGTTCATCCCGTCTTTTCCAGGATGATTAATTGAGCGTCATCATGATTGCCACAGGGGGTCTTCTGCGAATATCTTCCCGGCGACAGGACTCCCTCCGCGCGAAGAACCGTGCCGAAAACAAGCGCAAGAGGAAAGCAAAGAAAAAGAGGAAGAACGAAGTGGTTGTGGTTAAAGGAAAGCTAAACCTGTGTTCAATATCTGGACTGGTCGCTGCCATTGGGATTCTAGTGCTACTGGTTGGCGTCGCAATGGCTGTGATGGGATACTGGCCCAAACCCAACCCGCCGTATCCGGGATTGATGAACACATCGAGCGCTCACAGGACTTACGAGAGCCGAGAATTAGTCAATGTGACCGTCAGATGGGATCTACTAGATAAAGTCTTCAGGAGCTATAACGGATCCAATGGGACTGCTGAGGTGCATTCGGCTAAGCTTGGAGCATTTGCTGCGTTTATTAACAGATACTTGTATTCCGACAAGATGAAGGTGTTCGGGCCTTTAATCATGGGAATCGGGATCTTCCTATTCATTTGTGCGAATGCAGTACTTCACGAAAACAGAGACAAAAAGACCAAAATCATTAATCTAAGAGACATCTACTCAACGGTGATTGACATTCATAGTTTGCGGAGCAAGGAGCCCGGGCCGCTGAACGGTTTCGTGAACTACTGCCAATCGAAAGAGAACAAATCCCCGAATAAAGTCTCCTGGCCTTCTCCAGGCTCCGGTCGACACGACGCCAGTAGCACGATCCCATCCCGGCGTCTGTCGACCACAATCCCACGAGTCTCGTCTTTGGACAAACAGAGCTTTACGGACACCGTCTACAGTATCTATCAAGATCAGAAGCGAATCCCACCTGAGCTCAAACAATGGGAAGCCAGAACAATCGTATCCACTTCAGTCAATGCGTTCACCCTGCCGATGATGAAGCTCAACAACCGAGGAGCGTCCGAAAGAAGGGGTTCGGATAAAACGGGAGAAGCCAAGAGAGAGTTTTTGGACGCCGAGGCCATTTGTAGACGTTTGGAGGATCTGGTGGCGTCTAGGAGCATCACAAAGGCCAAAGTGGAACCGGCTCAAAGTCATCCAGAGCTTACGCAAGACTCGGTGGAGGTTTATAGGAGTATTGGAAGTTTGCAAGGAGCTCCTCGAGTTTCTTTGCAGGGATCGCAGGTTCAGTTGCTTCCACCGTGTTCTCCGGGCCGCAAAACCACAGGGTCTCACTTGTCTTTAAGCGCTTTATCGGACTACTCCAGGTCTATTGATCTGGATATCTCATGTATTCCTATGGACCGGCAGGTGCGATCGAGGCGTCTCAGTTGCCCTCGGCTGGAGGGTCTCGGTAGCGGAGGCTACACCAAACTCGAGGGTCTTGGCGGCGAGTCCTTCGAGTCCACGGACAATGCCATGTTTAGTCATGGGAGTTCTGTTGAGGTTTCGGAAAAGGACCACAATCAGGCGGACCAAGAGGAGAGCGGCGTGGTCAGACAATACTCTAAGAAACAAAAACTCATAATGGTTTCTCAATCGGACACTACTTTAGAGGATGTGGAAATGGACAGTGTGGAAATTTAACTCTGGGATTCGCTCTTGAGACTCTTGGCTGAGAGGAAACTAAAGGTACGGTCACATCGGGGAAATTTGTTCAGAGAATTTTCACAAGAGAAATCCAGATATTTCAATAGAAATCCATGCAATTGGGAATTTCACATTGGTGGAGTCTAGGACCATCACAAAGGCCAAAGTGCAACCCTCATAAAGGCCAATTAAATTTATACTGTTTTATTCTAGTTAAACTTCTATTCTGTCCATTTGATGGTCCTCAGAAAGTAATTTCAGTGAATTTTCACAAGCGAAATCCAGTCATTTCAATAGGAATCGACTCGATTAGGAATTTCCCCACATGGCATTCGTATTGGTAAAAGTCTAGGACCATCACATAGGCCAGACATTTCTACAGTTTAATTCTAGTTACATTTCTACTCTGTCCATTTGATGGTCTTTGGAAAGTAATTTCAGCAAGTTTTCACTAGTGAAATCCAGTAATTTCAATGGGAATTCACACGATTGGGAATTTCCCCACATGGATTTCGCATTGGTAAAGTCTAGGACCATCACATAGGCCACAAATTTCTACAGTTTAGTTCTAGTTAAACTTCTACTGTGTCCATTTGATGGTCCTCAGAAAGTAATTTCAGCTCATTTTCACAAGCGATTCCATAGGAATCGACAGGATTGGGAATTTCCCGACATGGATTTCACAGAAGTAGAGCGATGTATGAAGAAGAGCTCACAAGAAACTCTTAAACTAAGCAGCTTTTCTGATGGTGTTTTCTGATATTTCGCCCTCACGTGGATTCCTATTGAAATGCCTGGATTTCGCTTGTGTAAATTGTCTAAATGCTACCGCACCTTAAAAGTAACTTCAGTGACATTACGAGCAGTGATGGTCTTCATAAAGTACTCAAAAGAGAGCAAACGTTGCCTGAAGTGTTGTTAATATGTTAGACCCAAAGGTCAGTGTTTAATACTGTTTCCTCAAGGAACTACAAGCAAAAACCAGATGGGAAGTAAGTCTCAGACTTTCAGCATGATAGCACAGCTATGCTCCACTAGATTAAACAATTTCCTTTATACTTCCAGTAGTAGAATATTCGTGGATGTTTAGTTTATCGGTGAAGTTTGGCTGTCTGAGCAGCATGTTTTATACTGTCGTCTACTTGCACTTTTTTTAACCACCAAATTACTGATTATTTTTAGAAATTGACTTGATAGCAATATCTCATTTGAAATGTTCCCTGCTTGTGTGGGAAATATTTATGTTTGCATTTTTGAGATGTTGACTTACACTTGTATGCTCTCAGTTTTTACTTCTGTTTTTTCTTTTCTTTTTTTTTGACTTGAAATGAACTCAAACGAACCATGAGTCAAATCCAGACGTTAGTTAGCAAGCACAGTGGTTCGTGTAGTTCAGTACTGTCTGAAATGTAATATCCATTACAGTATATTTAAAATATCATGAGACGCTAGAGTTTTGGGGTCAATTAATGAAAGATTAATCACCAGTGTCTCTTTAAAGCGGCCCAAGGGAAGCATTAATGCTGCGTTCCATACAAAACCAGATGGTTTGAATGAGAAAAATAATCAAGTAACCTCTGAGAAAACAAGAGTTTAGAGTTAAAACCGATGGTTTTTAATGAGTAATGTGGTACTGCAGTGTTTGTGTGATCTGAAGCAGGTCAAGTGAACATGCACTGACTATCAATCACAGTGCACTTACTATTACTGTTACCAGTTTCGATTGGAACTTTGTGTTTTATTTCAATTGGAACTAAAAAAAAAATCTATTTTGATTGGAACTTCAAATGTTTTGTTTCAATTGGAACTTTGTGTTGTTTTACTTTAATGGGAACTTCAAGTGTTGTTCTATTTTGATTGGATCCTCAAGTTTTGTTCCATTTCAATCGGAACTTAAAGTTTTGTTCTATTTTGATTGGAACTTCAAGTGTTTTCTCTATTTCGATTAGAACTTCAAGTGTTGCCCTATTTTGATTGGATCCTCAAGTTATGTTCCATTTTGATTAGAACTTCAAGTGTTTCTCTATTTCGATTAGAACTTCAAGTGTTTCTCTATTTCGATTAGAACTTCAAGTGTTGTTCTATTTCAATTAGAACTTCAAGTGTTTCTCTATTTTGATTGGATCCTCAAGTTATGTTCCATTTTGATTAGAACTTCAAGTGTTTCTCTATTTCGATTAGAACTTCAAGTGTTTCTCTATTTCAATTAGAACTTCAAGTGTTGTTCTATTTCGATTGGAACTTCAAGTGTTGCTCTATTTTGATTTGAAACTTCAAGTGTTGCTCTATTTTGATTAGAACTTCAAGTGTTTC
>JARPMJ010001400.1:145000-152500 GCA_033366665.1 Phoxinus dragarum
GGGCAATTATCCGGCGTGGATGAGAATATCTCATGGCTTCTGAATGTCGACTGACCGTGACTGTCTTCACATGAATCTGATCTATTTACATCTCTTTATTAGCATAACCAGCAGAACTGTCGTGCTAAACCAGTAAGACCGTGATGTGTGGAGCCGGATCAGCAAACACAGGCGTGCTCAGGAAAGGGGTTTAAACGCTCAATCCCAGTAAAAGACGGTTTTAAATAGCTCTCAAACATCTGAATTGCCTTATGTAACAGTCAACAGTTGTTTATGTAACTCTGCCAAAACACACCCTCGATCTCCCAGCATGCACTTGCGGCTCACATTCAGCAAAAACGCTCCCAAATTTCATTTATAACTGAGAATGTGCAGCTACAACCAGTGCTAACGTTCCCATTAACTCTTTCCCTGGACAGTTTTTTTTTTGTCACCAGATTTTTTTCTCCACCATTTTCACAAAACTTTCATGCACTCAGAATATTTTTGAGTTGTATTAATATCTGAACATGCACTGTATCAAAAATAACCGAGCATCTGCTTTTAAACAACAAAAAACTTTCATTCTAACCTCATGCATTTTTTTCCAAACACTTAAATGTGGGTAAGTTTCATAAAAAAATGCATTTTTGAACAAAATCTGAGAAAATAGCGTTTTTGTCAAGGATTAAATGTGTTTATAAGCTTGTTTCTGCTTCTTCCTCTGCACAACCAGCGCCACCTGCCGTATAACAGTGAGAACACGGGTTGCCCGGAATATTCCGTCAATGGCGGGAAAGAGTTACGTTATAAAAATGTTATTTCATAATGTTCATAATAAAATGCTTTAAAACGTTTTATTTTATTTATTTGTATTTAAGGAAACATTCCATTTTCATCATTCTTCAAACATTATGTTACTTTTGAATGTTCTATACACGTTCTGAAACCAGTTGCAATATTAAAAGAAAACATTAGACGAACTTAAACGTTCAGAAAAAGTTATATGAACGATATATAAATGTTTAATAAATGTGTTCTTATACAGACCTCATTAACATAAAGACATAAGATCAATATTCATTCATTGTGAGACGGTTTCTGACTCATTTATTTCATGCATACTAATGAGTGTTTGAGCATAATTGATTCTCCAGACGGATTTTGTCAGACTGAGCCAGACAGACAAACACTGATCTGATATTTCATCTGCATGAGTGTTGCATAATAATATTAATATGATTCTGATCTCTGGGGAAGTTTCACTGTCAGTTATGAAAGACTGGAATATGAAAGTGCGCGAGTCTGTTTCTCCGCGCTAAACTTTGCAATAAACACGTTGAAATTGCTCTATTAAACATTATTTATTTAATATTTTAAAGTAGACTTTTATTAAGGAAATAAAGGAGTGAAACATTACTCACCCTCTGCTTTTAAACAAACACGGGTTATTAGCCGCTAACATGCAGATTAATCACGTGACAACTTCTACGCCCAATGAGATCAGTTTGATTTGTATTCATTTATTTACAAAATAACAATTCAAAGTGTATTTAAATACCTACATTATATTCACATTCACTACACATGCTTTGAATTAAAACGTGTATTTTTTCATTTGTGATGTGATGCTGCTGTGCTCGCCTCTGGCCACTAGAGGGGGACATTGCTCTACTTTCTCCATTATTGATGATGATGATGATGATGATGATGATGAAGCAAGTGATTTTCTACAGTTCTGCATTTCTGTATTGATTTGTGCTGAAAAATAAGATTTACATGCTTTATAAAACAAATTACAATTGAGTTTGAGTTGCATAAAATGCCCTGACTGATCAATCGCAATGCTTTTAAGTCTGGAATTGATCCGTTTGTGTTCTGTATTTTCCTCTCACGGTATAATCCAGTTTGAGTTTCTGTAGAGCCTGCCCAACACTGGCCTGCAGATGAGCTCTGGCGAATTACTGTCCGCAGAATTACCCAGCAATCCTCTGGAAAGGGTTCTGGGATGTTAGGCAGATTAATCAGTTTGGGGATGACTGGTTTGCTCAGATAGGCCCGTGTTCCAGTGCCTGCAGGGGAGAGCAAGGTGAGCATGCGCAGTGTTCTGTGGAGCTGACCTCGTGCTTCATGTGCATTCGCCATGTGAGCCAAAAACGCATCGGTCAGCAACTTTAGTCTGTCTTTTTAAACATCTGGAGCAGGGTTATTAATAATATAGATAAAGCAAGGCGTCATATTTATATGTAGAATTCAGAAAACCTTGTTATTAGCGACACTGGTGGCCGTTAAGTGAACTGCAGCAGTAATAATCGTGTAATAAAATGTTATTTATATATAAAATATTAATATATACAGTATATACATGCAAATTTTTTTTAAATAAATACATGCATGTGTGTATTTATATATACAAAATAATTATACACAGTACACACACACATATATTATGTAAACACAAACTTTTACTTTGGATGCGATTAATCGTTGCCCAGCTCTAACATATTCCCTTTAAATTGATTGGCCTACATAAATAACTAAAAACTAAAGTAAAAATGTATAAAAACTAAATAGACATAAAAATACAAAAAAACTATTAAAAATGACAAAACCACAACAAAACTACATTTAAAATGAAAACTGAATATATATATATATATTTATTTTCAAAATATGAATACATATTTTAAATGTTTTAATATTAATATATTAAATATTAATACATGTCAAAATATTAATAAAAACTATTAATAGCATCTAAAATGGTAATAACCCAGACAGCAACAGTGCCGGGCCACATCGGGTGCGCGCGCGCGTAATCCCACATGTTCCAGATGTTGCCGTCTGGGAACATTGATCTTGCATTGCTCTTACATTTATGTCCTTATATCATATCTCACATGTGTTGATGTCACTAATATCATATCTCACATGTGTTGATGTCACTAATATCATATCTCACATGTGTTGATGTCACTAATTCATATCTCACATGTGTTGATGTCACTAATATCATATCTCACATGTGTTGATGGTCACTCAGGCTGGCCGTGTGTTTCGCCTGAGCTCCTCTGGAAAGCGTGATGTTAATAAACTCATCATCCACTCAAAGGGAATTATAGATTTGAAGAGAGCATGCTCTGCATTATGCATGTCCTGGAGTGCTTCAGATCCTCGGGTGCCTGAGGACACATTTCCACGCTGTCAGATGAAGAGATCCGATCACCTGAGCGACTCACCGGCATTAAAGGCTCGAGCTGGGAGGTTTTCAGAGCCATTGCATCAGATCCCGACTCCCATCATGGCTTTAGTGATCTCACTGAGCTCGACTGGCCACTCAGATCAACTAAAGAATACATTGCACTGTAACATATTATAACATGACAACGAAATTGGTGGAGAAACGATCACAAATGCACAAATAATTACAAAAAAATGGCAAGTAACATTAAATTAGGCTAAACATCACATTTTGAAGTAGCATCATTTACAACTTCCAACTCAAAAAACACACACAAACATTTTTTTTTTAGAAAAATGTTTGTGGAGTTATGTAGCCTATGCATTATGTCTGTTCCAACTGATTTATTATGTTTTTATTTGTGATATCTATAATTAATAATGATATGTAATCATTAGTGTTGGAATTACTTGCTCAGAAATCTCTGTTTAAATTGAACAGAAATACTATCGCCTTGAATCTTCACGAGCTTGATGTTTTCTGATAGAGCAGATGTTGTTATTAATCTGATTGACAGCAGCGGTGCGCCAATCAGGATTGCGCCGGTGCCGAGGCTCATTAGCATAAGTGGGTGTGGTCAGTGTGTCTGCGCTGCTGAACATCTTCTCTCAGCACCGAAGCTCTTCATCTTCATCTCCATCTGATCTTCATCTTCGCAATCACGGGATTATTTCATCAGGAGGAGTTTATAGGAGTAAAAGTGAATAAATAAAAGGTAAGTGTTTCTCTCTTTTCTGTTGTGATCTGTAGAAACACATCAGTGTGTGTGTGTGATGTTTGTGTTTATGATGCGCGTTGCGGCTGTGTGTCGCTACTGAGGGATTTAGTTAGTTCTGCTGAACACACACACACACACACACACACGCTTAATTAATGAACGTGTTCATTCACATTAGTGTCTTTACTCGCTGTTTTATTCTCTATTTTCTCTTCGCGAGCTTCAGCTTCTCCGGGGGTGTGTTCTGCTGACGCGGTGTGTTGATGGTTATTATTATCTGTAACTGAATCATGAGAATATTGAATGACAGATTCCATGCAGACAGGAATGTTGTGCGCGCGCCCGACACCACAGATGGTCCCCGCGCGCCTCCAGAACGCGCATTTACAGTCCAGAACCGAGCCGGGTCTGATTCTATTGTGTTTAGTGTCAATAAATCATATGCTGTCATATTTCTCTCTTCTCTGTCATCTGAACCTGGACTGTGATGTGGGACTCGGCCTGGATGTGTCTTAACGGTGAGTGTGTGTGTTTTATTCTGCCTAAAAGTCATAAGATCATCATCATCTCTGCTTGTGTTTGCAGACAGATATAGAGACCCATAAGTCTGATAGATCGCTTCAGCAAATCAAAGCTAGCATGAACACTAATGAACATTAGAGAAACCAAGGGTAACATTCTGTTATGTGAAATGTTACTTTTTATTGTATTATATTGTATGTGTTTATTGTCCACCGAGGTGAAAATTTGTCTTTGGCTCACCAGCGCATAAAATATCTATACAAGCATAGTAAGAAAAAACATAACACACACACACACACACTGATTCACATCACAGATATAACAATACAGTTCATGTCACTGTCATGGTTTACAGTATCTATCGCCAGTGGAGTTTTAATAGCGTTTGAAATAATACTTTTTATCATTCCACAAACATTAATGGAACGTTACTTTTTATCATTCTGCAACGTTACTTTTTATCATTCCACAAACATAATGGAACGTTACTTTTATCAATTCCACAAACATTATTGGAACGTTACTTTTTTCATTCTGCAACGTTACTTTTTATCATTCCGTAAACATTAATGGAACGTTACTTTTATCATTCTGCAACGTTACTTTTTATCATTCCGTAAACATTAATGGAACGTTACTTTTTATCATTCCGTAAACATTAATTGGAACGTTACTTTTTATCATTCCACAAACATTTAATGGAACGTTACTTTATATCATTCTGCAACGTACTTTTTATCATTCCGTAAACATTAATGGAACGTTACTTTTTATCATTCCGTAAACATTAATGGAACGTTACTTTTTATCATTCCACAAACATTAATGGAACGTTACTTTATATCATTCTGCAACGTTACTTTTTATCATTCCGTAAACATTAATGGAACGTTACTTTTTATCATTCCACAAACATTAATGGAACGTTACTTTTTATCATTCTGCAACGTTACTTTTTATCATTCCGTAAACATTAATGGAACGTTACTTTTATCATTCCACAAACATTAATGGAACGTTACTTTTTATCATTCTGCAACGTTACTTTTTATCATTCCACAAACATTAATGGAACGTTACTTTTTATCATTCCACAAACATTAATGGAACGTTACTTTTTATCATTCCACAAACATTAATGGACACGTTACTTTTTATCATTCCACAAACATTGAACTTTTCTTTTGAATGTTCTCTCCCTCATTTGTGTGAAAACGTTTTGTAAACGTTATTTAAAGACCGGCTGACGTTGCACGAAGGTTCTGTAAACGTTGCCGGAGAACGCTCCCTGTCCGCCGGGGAATAAACAGATGCAGTTCAAACATCTGGGCTGTCCTGGTTTTAACCTCTCCGACTGAGATTTAATCTGCGGATCGGCTCTGGATTACAGTCCACAAACGCTCCGAGAGATTAAAGAGGAGTGTGTGAGCGTCTCTCTCTCTCTGTAAAGAGAGGAGTGTGTGAGCGTCTCTCTCTCTCTGTAAAGAGAGGAGTGTGTGAGCGTCTCTCTCTCTCTGTAAAGAGAGGAGTGTGTGAGCGTCTCTCTCTCTCTGTAAGAGAGGAGGAGTGTGTGAGCGTCTCTCTCTCTCTGTAAAGAGAGGAGTGTGTGAGGGTCTCTCTCCTCTCTGTCTGGGTTTCCACTGAAGACTTGCAGCGCCGGACACCGGAGCCGTATAATCAGTATTGATCGTGTATTATATCTCTGACCTCCATTATGCCGATGAATGGAAGCTTCTGGATGCATTTATTGCATAAATATAGAACAATGTGAGCATCTTCCAGCTCCGGTGAGATTGATCCGTTTGCTTGACTCGTCCTGACCAGCCTTTACTAACACCTCTCGTGATGACCGGGAGATTCTGCTGACCGCACACACTCCCCGATGCGAACATGAGCTGCTCATAATCATGCGGATCATCTCTGAGCTCCTGAGTGTGTGACGGGTGTTTACACATCATGGACTGACGTGAGACTCGTGTGTGTGTGTGTGTGTGTGTGAATCCTGAGGTTTCAATTATGATGGAATACATTCATATATATATTCATCTCTTATTGCACATCTGGGTAGTTTTTCATGCTGTATGTTCAGGAATGCAAAGCTTTCTTCTTTCCAAATTAATTCTTAATCTTTCTGGATTTATGAGTAAAGCTGGAATTGATGACGCTTCCTGAACTTCCCAGAGATGTTGTTTTAATATCATTAATACACTATTGTAATATTTAGTAATATTTTGAGTAGGTTTTATTGTTATATTTTCCTGCTTAATTTTTATTTGAGTTAATCCTTCAGTCATTATTTATTTTATTAGTTTATTAGCTTTAACTAAAAATTGTATATATATATATAATTAGTTGCAGTCAATTAGATTTAATAAACGTGAGTTAGTGTGTGTGTGAGTGTGTGTGTGCGTGTGTGTGTGTGTGTGTGATGTGTGTGTGTGTGTGTTTGTGTGTGTGTGCGTGCGAGTGTGTGTGTGTTTGTGTGTGTGTGTGTGTGTGTGTGAGTGTGTGTGTTTGTGTGCGTGCGAGTGTGTGTGTGTTTGTGTGTGTGTGTGTGTGTGTGTGTGTGTTGTGAGTGTGTGTGTGTGTGTGTGTGTGGTGAGTGTGTGTGTGTGTGTGTGTGTGTGTGTGTGTGTGTGTGTTGTGTGTGTGTGTGTGTGTGTGTGTGTGTGTGTGTGTGTGTGTCTGGGTCACGTGAGGGCCGAAACGCTGTGAGAATCTCTCGGGTGATAACACTGACTGTAGGGGACAGAAATAAACTGTGAGTTAGAGAAGTGTGTGGGTTGTTCTGTGTAAAATCATTCTCTCTCGACAGTCATTACTGTGTGAACACACACACACACACACACTCTCACAGTGCAGCTGCACACACACGGTTGTACTCATCAGTTTCTTTGATCTGACCTCTGGTTTTCCCTGTAGACGATGTGCATCTGAGCTCATGCTCTCATCTGGTGTGTTCAGAGAATAAAGCTCGACTCGTGTGTGGTGTGTGTGTGTGTGTGTGTGTGTGTGTGTGTGTGTGTTGTCCTCCTGATGC
>JARPMJ010001400.1:157500-166679 GCA_033366665.1 Phoxinus dragarum
GTGTGTGTGTGTGTGTGTGTGTGTGCGTGCGCGCGCAATGAGAGTAACACCACAGATGCATCGTTTATGTGTGTGTGTTTTATCCTTCATCAGTCAGCAGAACTCTTAAGAAATAGTTTTATATGTGTGTGGAATTTGATTGACAGTCATGATGACACACAAGCGCGTGCCTGTCATTGAATCCCTCGCGCGCGCTCTCGTCTACATGACTGTAGTGTGATGCAATCGTATTTCGTTGTGCATCTGCGGGTTTCGTGGTCACATGATGTGAGTTTATGAACTTCGCTGGTACCGGTTTCATTTTTGTGGTTCTGCAATGCGGTGGGTGTGGCCTGCGCGTGCACGCGGACTGCCGGCGTGACGTCACTCGCGGCCGTGATGACGCGATGAAGCCCGCAGAACTTACAGTGTGTGGGGTGTGTGTGTGTGTGTGTGTCTATAAATTATTATTTTTAATGCAGAAATGCAGGGTGTAAATAATGGCAATTAAAGTACAGCATTGACAGTCAACAACTATGTAATGTCTACTCTTATTATTAATAATCAATAGATCATTATTAGTCATAACCAGCATCATAACTCATTTACAGTAGATTGATGTGTATTGTTTTCATCAAACTCACTGAAGGTGTGTTCAGGTTAGCCGGCATGATGAACGTGTTGGCATTGATTACAGCTCATGCTCGTAATGATAATATTTGATTGTGTTTTATTATTTGAACATGCATAACGCTGCAGATCTACAGGTCAGTGTGTGGGATTTGATGTTCATTGTTGTGCAGTATGACTTTATGAAGTGTGTGTGACTCTCAGAAAGCTGGTACAGTGGCAGCCGCACACTTGTTTGTCTGTCCCCCGTTTAGCAGACGTCTCGTGAGATCAGACTGAAGAACGGCTTCTATTTCTGACTGTGATTCAGAGCGCCGCTCAACCGGCCTAGATTCAGGGCTTGTTCTGGTTCTCGGCTCTTATCGGACAGTTCTGTGTTCAGGAGCAAAAGGACTTTATACATTAGTAGGACTGTAAACGATTAATCGTGATTAATCGAATCCAAAATAAAAGTTTGTGTTTACATAATATATGTGTGTGTATTGTGTATAATTGTTTTGTATATATAAATACACACACATGCATGTATATATTTGAGAAATATTTGCATTTATATAATGCATATATATTTTTATATGATTTATATTATATATATAAATAGAACTATTTTATATATAAATAACAAATTTTTCTTGAATATATACATGCATGTGTGTGTATTTATATATACAAAACAATTATACACAATACACACACATATATTATGTAAACACAAACTTTTATTTTGGATTCGATTAATTGCGCTTAATCGTTTACAGCCCTATACATTAGTGTGAATTATTTCACGTATTTCATCCCAAAATCAAAAGGAAAAATACAAAATGTTATTTTTCATAAGGAAAATGAGTATCCTATTTTAATTCCATTAATAGGGGTTATGCGGAGCGCCCAGCGTTCGAACCGGAAGACGGTTATAAGCATTTCCGCTTTTCACTTCCGCAGCGGTATTTGATCTCTGAGGTGATTTCTGAGGTAACTGTTATTTTTCTGTTAATTTTTGCTTATTATAATAACATTCTTATTTCTGATCAAACTTTAGAGTAAAAAAAAAAAAAAAGGCGTAAAACTTAAATCCTTTGTCTAATAGAGTACTCGGGGCTCTGGACGTCCGTTTGGCAATACGGTGTACATCGGAAATTGATAGTATGGGTAGCTCCTGTAAACACAGGCTATTAAAGGTTATTACTACGCTGTGTTTACCTCAGTAGCTGACAGCCGGAAGTAGTTATACCCCGTTTTGTAGAATGTTGTGCATAACCCGTATTATTATTATAAAATTTGTTTTGCATTTTATATTCATTACATTACTCATTCTCATTACTTTAATGCGTCTAGACGTTTTTTTGTACTTTTATAATTGTACATTTATAATTGTGATTTTTCTCAATGCTGATTCACATTATGTTTATACAACCACCAGTAACACACTAAAAACCACTCAGAACACCCTAGGAACTGCATAGCAACACCCTAGCAACCACCTAGTAACACACTCAATTACTCAGAACATTTTAGCAACTGCATAGCAACACCCTAGCAATCACCTAGGAACACCCCACTAAAAGCAACTGCCTTAACAACACCCTAGCAATCACATAGGAACACACCCTACTAAAACGCATGCAGAACACCTCAGCAACACCCTAACAACCACCTAGGAACACCCCACTAAAATCAATGATGAACACCTTAGCAGCTGCATAGCAACACCATGACAACCTCCTAGGAACACACTAAAATGACTCAGAACACCTCATCAGCTGTATAGCAACACCCTAGCAACCACATAGGAATACCCTAATAAAAATCAATGCCGAACACCTTAGCAGCTGCATAGCAACACTATAGCAACCTCCTAGGAACACACTAAAATTACTCAGAACACCCTAGCAGCAGCATAGCAACACCCAAAAAACCTTTGAACACCCTACTAAAAGCAACTGCAACAATTGCCTTAGCAACCGCATAACAACCATCTAGGTACACATTAAAAAACACTCAGAACACCATAGCAACTGCATAGCAACACCCTAGCAACCACCTAGGAACACACTAAAACAAATAGGAGCACCTTAGCAACAGCTTAGCAACACCCTAGCAACCACCTAGTAACGCAGTAAAATCACTCCGAACGGTATAGCAACTGCATAGCAACACCCTTGCTAGCACCTAGGAACACACACAAACATTACTCAAACATCTTAGCAACTGCGTAAGAAAACCCTAGCAACACATTAAAACCACTCAGAACACCCTAGCAACCGCATACTGTGATACATCTAGATGTTTTATGTACTTTACATGTATAATTGTCATTATTAATGGTGATTCAAATGATGGTCTTGTTACTGTAATACAATGTTTTTTTAAAATTGATATTCACATGAATTAAAGGCAGTACAACAAATACTGCCAAAATCTATAGATCTATTTCTTTTATTTATTAATTTCTTTATACTTTTATTACTTTATAAATAATATGTTTTGGCTTTACAGTAATGAGAATCAGATGTTCTTAATTAATGGTCATGAGATTAGAATAATGATGTGAGATTGATTTATTGATCATCTCTGAAAGCAATGATTTTGTCTTTGTGTGATTCAAACAAATCTCAATAATTGAATTATTATTATTTCTGATGACATCACCGAGGTGTTTGTGTGCTTTAGACCGCCAGCACTGATTGTCTATCAGAACACAAATATACACTTCAGGAGTTATTCTTGGTTATGAATAATGAATAATGCACGAGGGGGATTTCACTGCTGGGTTTATTAGTCGTGTTCGAGATCACAGAGAGGAACGAGGTTTAGCTGACGTCTGTGTGTGAAGCGTTGTGAGCTCTTAAAGGACACATGGCTGTATCGGAGCATCTGATTGGCTGAGAGCCTCCGGCGTGTCCTTTGCAGAGAGACAAAGACACATCTCAAGGACTTACAGAATACATCTAAACCAGATCCTCAGACCAGGAACCACAACAAACCAATGTGGGAATTCAGTGGTGAATCTGAGGGTAGTAATAACTATAATCTGATGCTTTATTCATGCATTATTATGCTTAATATGGTTTCTATGGTATGTTTTTGTGGTAATGATACTATAAAAATATGAAATAAATATTGTATTTTTTATTATGCAGTCTTGTGTTGGTTTTGTCGTGTTAGAGCAAGGCTCCCCAAATATGATAAAAGCTTATACAGTCAAACCAAAAATTATTCAGACACCAGATATCATTTTTTTATATTATTTTAGTAGTGTGTGCAGGACACTATAGTTCACTTCTGTAAGTGAGGAGAGCAGAATAAAGTAAACTGTGAGATACTATACCCAATAACTCTTCATACAGAGACTACCAGTAACATTACTCTGAACACACTGAAGCATTGCTTGGTCACTGGTCGAGCTAAACTGGTATTATCTAATTGTGTAGTTAAATTTACCAGCTGACAGATATTCAACATAATTCATGTGTGAGACAGTCTAACAGAAGTGTGTGTGTGTGTGTGTGTGTGTGTGTGAGACAGTCTAACAGAAGTGTGTGTGTGTGTGTGTGTGTGTGTGTGTGTGAGACAGTCTAACAGAAGTGTGTGTGTGTGTGTGTGTGTGTGTGTGTGTGTGTGTGAGACAGTCTAACAGAAGTGTGTGTGTGTGTGTGTGTGAGACAGTCTAACAGAAGTGTGTGTGTGTGTGTGAGACAGTCTAACAGAAGTGTGTGTGTGTGTGTGTGTGTGTGTGTGTGTGTGTGTGTGTGTGTGTGTGTGTGTGTGTGTGTGTGTGTGTGTGTGTGTGTGTGTGAGACAGTCTAACAGAAGTGTGTGTGTGTGTGTGTGTGAGACAGTCTAACAGAAGGATGGACAAAACCTGTCAGATATCAACTGAGTTCTGCTCATATTTTATTACCATTTTATAAACTATAGCGAATAAACTGTGATAATGTGAGAAATGTTGAAGGAGTCTGGATATATTTTGGTTTGACTGTAATTAAATCATAAAAATGTATTTTGGCAGAGACTGTGTTTACCATGGGACAGTTTTGTAACGGAGCGTGTCTGAATGAGCACGATGTTCATTAGTTTACAACATGTTGCTGAATATCACAGACGCACCACAGAAACATCTGAATATCTGCAGAGTCATTTACAGTGAGATCTGTGGAGCTGCTGGAACTGGTCACGCGTGAAAAACAGAAACAGACTTGAGTTGAGAAATAAACTCCAAATCAGCAACACACTAAAACCACTCAGATCACCTAAACAACAGCATAGAAACTCCCTAGAAGCACACAAAATCACTCAAAACACACTTTAGAAACCGCATAGCAACACCCTGGAAACCACTCAGAACACCTTAGCAACTGCATAGCAACACTCCGGCATCCACTTAGGAAAAAGCTAAAAAACACTTAAAAAAGAATACATAGCACCAGCCTATATCCACATATGAACACACAAACAAAAACATTCAAAACATCTCAGAAACTGCATAGCAACACCTTAGCAACCACTCAGAACACACTATAGCAACACCATAGCAACACCCTGGCATCCACCTAGAAGCACACTAACAATGGCTTAAAACACACTTTAGCACCTGCAATCACATCGGAACGCGCTAAAAACCACTCACGGCACCTTAGCAACCGTATAACAACACTCTGGCATCCACCTAGGAATGCACTAAAAACACATCAGCAACTGCATAGCAACACCCTAGCAAGCGCTCAGAACACCTTAGCGACCGCATAGTAACACTCTGGCAACCACCTAGAACACCTTAGCGGTTGCATAGTAACACCCTGGCAACCACCTAGAAGCACACTAAATATAACTCAAAACACACTTTAGGAACTGCATAGCAACACCCTAGCAACCAGACGAAACACACTAGAACCACTCAAAACACCTCAGCCAGTGGCGTAGTGCAAATCCACAGGGCCACATTTTAGCAACTGCATAGCAACACCCTGGCAACCACCTAGGAACACACTGAAATAATTCAGAACACTTCACGGCGGTGAGATTTGCACAGACCAATGTGACTGGTGTTTTCTTCAGAATCCTGTTCAGTAATTGTAGGTTTCTTCTGATAAACCGTTGCATGCTTGAACAGTCTAGTGCTTCTGGGAATCGATCATTGAATCTTCACAAAAACGGTATTAAAGGGCACCTATTATGACATTTAAAATGTTCCTAATGTTGTTTAGGGAGTCCCCAACAACAGTTTTACATGCATGCAATGACAAAAAACACTTTTGTTTTCGTATAATATGCATTTATTTTTACCTGGTTTGCTCACCGACTCCCAAATGATTCGTTCAACGACTCACTTTTCCAAACCCCTCCTCTGCGCGACGCTAATCTGCGGTGATTGGTCAGATGACCCAGCAGTGTTTACAGAGATAATACTTATTTTTAACACGGAGTACAATGATGCTTTTATCAATTAAATTGTATTATAATAATGATTATAGTCCACTGCTTTATAGTTTGTTGTAAAAAACGAAAAATAAGATAAAGAGTTTAATGTTATGTTAGCGAGCATAGCCCAGAGTTCATATTGTAAAAGCACAATCAGTCTTTGTTTGCGTTAGCCCGATGCATAAACATAACGTTTTTACACACAAAAAAAATGCAGTTACGTTACTACGAGGTATTACTCTATTCTTTAGACAACTCCGAAAACAACGACAAACACTTCACATATCTCAATACAATTGTCATTGAAGACCTAGAAGCTAAACGGTGCTTACACAACAAACAAAATAATTATTAAGCATGCTACATAAAACATAAAAGCAACAATTATTAATAACACTTACAGTGATACGGAGGAGGAAGCTGATGCAAATACACTTGGAACTGAACCTTCCTTCAATATCATCCGGCTCGCGAATCCAAGTTTGATTGCATTTAAAAAGCAATCGTCTTCAAAATGACGCGAACAAAGCACAAGGCTCGGACTATACTTCTGTGGTATAGTGAATTGTAGCCACTTAGTCTTCAAATGCTCCTCCTTGGGCAGATGAAAAAAAGTTTGCTTTTGAGCTGCACTTCAGAACACAGCGTCTCGTCGCCATGATATTTTCCCTGGCCTTGGAGCGCAATAAGTGGGCGTATCGTATTCAAATAACTTGACAAGTTGACGTCATCTAGTCAGAGAAAAAGCTTCGGTCTTCTAACGATTCATAAAAATGACTCCGAGTCGACTCTCACTTTTGAAAGACAATAACTTTATATACGGTGCACTTTCATATTTCAAACTTTGCAGGATGTTTTTGTTCACTTAGATCTATGTTACACACTACATGAAAGGTACATTTCAAAATTCCATAATAGGTGCCCTTTAAAATCTGCTGCCACACGTCATGATGAATTCTTTGTAATTCATCTGAAAGCCTCAAGTAGATTTGTCTTCTGTCCTTTAACTGTGGCCCGTGACTCATTAGTTACATTCCCTAATAATCCAGATTTGATTTCACAGGGTGGAGGGAAAACATCCCGCTCATAGACTGAAGGAATGTGAGTGTCTCGTCCCTGTAGAGACGCGAGTGTCTCGAATATTTGTTATCCGACTGGCTCTGCTGTTAAAAGGGTTTGATTGACGGCCGTTATTAGACATCTGAAAAGTGAGAAACTCGGCCGTGATTGGACGGCTTCGTGCGGTGTTTAATTTGATTGATCCAGAAGTCCACTAATGATGAGCCGTGTCTCTTGCGGACACTGAGTCAATGTTGTTTCCTTACGAGCAATAAAACAGAAACACACGAGTCACTAGTGGTCA
Source organism: Phoxinus dragarum (assembly GCA_033366665.1). Classification (NCBI taxonomy): domain Eukaryota; kingdom Metazoa; phylum Chordata; class Actinopteri; order Cypriniformes; family Leuciscidae; genus Phoxinus; species Phoxinus dragarum. The sequence continues at coordinate 164,891 of JARPMJ010001400.1, forward strand.
TCCAGTAAGAGTCTAGAGCTGTAAAATGAGAAATTTAGATCTGACTATTTATTGTAGTTTTGAGGAGAATTCAGACTGTCTCCATTTGCTCTCAATCTCAGTGATGTCTTGGAGAAACAATTAAGATTTAAAGTGATCTAATTTCTAAAATGTTTGTTTTCTTGCAGTCATTTTCAAACATTTCTCTGCTAATTTCACGATACTTGATTCTCAACAATCAGCAACACAGTAAAACCACTCAGAACACCTTAGCAGCTGCATAGCAACACCCTAGTAACACAATAAAACAATTTAAAACACATTAGCAGCTGCATAGCAACACCCTAGTAACACAGTAAACCACTTAGAAAACCTTAGCAGCTACATAGCAACACCCTAGTAACACAGTAAAACCATTTAGAACACCTTAGCAGCTGCATAGCAACACCCTAGTAACACAGTAAAACCACTTAGAACACCTTTGCAGCTGCATAGCAACACCCTGGTAACACAGTAAACCACTTAGAAAACCTTAGCTGCTGCATAGCAACACCCTAGTAACACAGTAAACCACTCAGAGCACCTTAGCTGCTGTATAGCAACACCCTGGTAACACAGTAAACCACTTAGAAAACCTTAGCAGCTACATAGCAACACCCTAGTAACACAGTAAAACCACTCAGAACACCTTAGTTGCTGCATAGCAACACCCTAGTAACACAGTAAAACCACTCAGAACACCTTAGCAGCTGCATAGCAACACCCTGGTAACACAGTAAAACCACTCAGAAAACCTTAGCAGGTGCATAGCAACACCCTAGTAACACAGTAAAACCACTTAGAACACCTTAGCAGCTGCATAGCAACACCCTGGTAACACAGTAAAACCACTCAGAACACCTTAGCAGCTGCATAGCAACACCCTGGCATCCACCTAGAAACACACTAAAAAGCATTAAAAACATTGAAGCATCCACTCAAAATCTTAGCGACTTACATTTTATTTCAAGGTACACATTTACATTCTTATCAGTTCTTGCATTCCCTGGGAATTGAACCCATGACTTTGGCGTTGCAAACACCAACGCTCTACTGTTTGAGCAACAGGAATACACCTCAGCAACTACATAGCAACACCCTAGCAACCACTCAGAACACTTTAGCAGCTGAATAGCAACACCATGGCCTCCACCTATAAACACACCAAAAAGAAGCAATTCTAGTTACATAGCAACACCCTAGCAACCACCTAGGAGTACATTAAAAATAAATCAAAACAGACTTTGATAACTGCATAGCAACACCCTGGCAACCACCCTTACACCCCCAGCATAGTTAAACACCTCACGCTCACTTCAGAAGATCTAGTCCAGCATCTGACGACAGCAGTCGAGTGTCTGATGAGCATCTTCCTGTTCCAGGAGTTAAACACTGATCTACATTCAGCTCACGCACACACACACACACACACACACACACACACACATGCACACACACACACACACACAGTCTCACGCACACCACACACACACACACACACACACACACACACACACACACACACTCACAGTCTCTCTCTCTCACACACACACACACACACTCACAGTGTCACTCTCACACACACACACACACACACACTCACAGTGTCACTCTCTCACACACACTCACACACTCACACACACACACACACACACACACACACACACACACACACACACACACACACTCGTCCCACAGTGGCAGAATCTATATTTGTCCTCTACAGAAATGAAAGACTCATTCTAATGAAGGACAGGAAACGCATCGCGAC